>LNAC01000240.1:170988-235341 GCA_002007465.1 Ailurus styani | reverse complement strand
GGGGGGGGTGGGGGGGGGGAGGGTGGGGGTGGGCAGTGGGAGGGGGGGTGCTCTACAGCCTGATTCTGTAATTCTCTCCTCAGGTGCCTGTCTTGTGATTCAGCCCCTATACCACACTTCCTTTCAACACTTAATGTGTTTTTATTTCTAAGATCTCGAATTGATCTGTGCTTATTTCATGATCGCTTGCCCATGTTTCGCCGCTGGAATGCCCTCCCTTTTCTCCCTGAGAATACGTATTGTAAACACTTAGAGTCCCGACTGGCTTGTGTTCTTCCCATTCCTTCCCCGGGCGGGCATCCCATTGCTGGCGCTGCCACCTCCCTTTCACAGTGTTGCCTTCCCTCCGGATGTGTGGTGTTTCTTGCTTGTGTGTTTGCTTTCGAAATTGGAACCTCTCTTCGGTCTGTTTTCTGCCTCAGTTGGGGAGTTGGGCAGCAGCTGCTTCGGAGACTTGCAGGTTTCAGGGAGAGGATGGGGGCCATGGGGTGTGCCATCAGGCAGGGCCCCTCAACAGCTGGTCTTATGAGTTTGGGGTGCCCCTGGACCTCCCCGGGTTCCCTTAGCCACTCAGGGCTCGGCCCTAAGCCCTGAGTCCAGTAAACAACGCTTATTGTTCAAGTAGGCGCAGGACCCGGAGGTGAGGGGGAATGGGCAGGGCTTGCCGGCCTTCCTGCTCGGGAATTTCAACCTATCTGCCCATCAGAGCCACACCCGGCTCCTGGCTTCCACCACCACCGCTCCGCAGGATCCTTTTTCCTCCTGTGCTTTCTTTCCACCCCCGAAGCCTCTGGGTTCAGCTTCCTGTGTTTTCCACTTAGCGTTCCTTACTATTTTCAGGTTCAGTATCATTTGCTGTCTTACTTCTGAGCACATTATTTTGGAACTATCTGTTCTGTCCTTTCTGTTGATTTGATATGAAGGGCAATCCACCCCAGGGAGGGGTTGGAGAGAATGGCACAGCCATAGAAGGTGGGTACATCACCATCAGGTGTCAGGACCTTTTCCTGGCTCCTTCTTTTGTGAATCCTGAGAGATTCTCCCACTGGGGGCCCTGTCCACAGTGTCCTGTTGTAGGGTCATGTCTCCTGTGGTTGACTTCTCCTGGCCACCAGCTCCCCATGGGTCCTCCCCTATGCTCAGAGCTCATAGCTGGCTCTAGTCTGCAGGATCCACATCTAACCACCCCCCCAACCTGTACTGGGGTCCCCATTGGGGACGAACATACAACCTATTTTAGAGCGATACCCCCCTGTCCCCGACCCCATTCTGGGGCCACCTCAGCCAGATTTTGGTCTTTAGATGTATCCAGAGAAGGTCCATCATCATTCCACAAATCTCCAAAAGTCTAGGGAACACATATCAAGTTCTTGAAGCCCCTTTCTTGGCTTCAAGTAGGAGACATATCCCTTTGCTTGCGTCATGGGAGGGCGGGATAAGAGACCAGCCAGTATACAGATAATTCTTCAAGGGAATTCTTCCTCTGCCGTCTCTCCCTGGTTCATCTTCAGCTTCTCCTTTTCACTCTTGACGTAGCTAATGAGCTAATAGTTGAAAAATGGATATCTCAAGCTTTCAGGGTAACTTGCCTAGCAAACTGACTACTACAAAATGCACTTGGCTTGGAGACATCAGCCCATTTTAATATCCTGTTACTTAAGGGTCGATAACTCTGCATTTTTTCTTTTGATTATACCAAGTGAGATGTATATTAATGGGCCCTTTTTCTTGTTTTTTGTTGTGTCTGTGTGTGTGTGTGTTTTCCAGGGCGCAAGAGGGCCTAACGGCTCAGTCGGTGAAAAGGTAAAAGAAAAAGAAAAAGCTTTCTTCTCTGTCATGTCCGTTCTCTGGCTTTGCTATAATTGGACTGTTGGGCTGGAGTGCTGAGCGTCTGCGTGTCGGCGAGCAGAGGGAAACAGATCTCAGGAAGCACTCGGGGAAAGCAGAATGACTGGGGATGGAGGGCTAAACAACTTGCCGAGTCTGCTCCCCTCCCACGCCCTCCACCCAAAGGCCCAGACGCACAGAGCACATCAGCTTGTCTCCAAGTGAAATGTCAGTGAGCAAGACGGCGGTTTCTGTAGCTTGAAGCAGTGCCCATCAGAGAACCCATCAACCTCACTAAGTGCAAAGAATGATTTTTGGACTCAGGCGTGTTTGTTACTCCTTTCACCAGCGGTCCCAGGGCTGCACAATAAACCTGTCGTCTTCCTTACAGGGCGATCCTGGCAACAGAGGCTTACCAGGACCTCCAGGGAAAAATGGACAAGTTGGCTCTCCCGGGGTCATGGGTCCCCCAGGGCCTCCTGGACCCCCAGGGCCCCCAGGTCCTGGATGTGCAGCGGGACTTGGATTGGAGGTACTTTCCCCCCTTTTTGTGGCTAAAGAACAAGGTGCACTAGGGACTGTTGGAATGCTGTCCAGCGGAAGAGACGGTGGTGACTCGCCCACCGAGCTCAGCCCCAGGGTCCAGCTCCATACCAGGCACCAGTAAGTGCTCAGGAATTGGATATGAAATTCTCATTCTCCTTCCTTCCCCAGGATCCCAAAGGGTCTGGAAGCATCAGGCTGTTGCACGAACCCAGAATCTCCGGACCAGTGGCTCCAAGCGTAGGTTGAGTTTGGAAGGCTTCATTTGGGGGGCCTGGCATGCTGGAGTGCGGAAGGAGTGGGCTGCTGTTTTCAGCAATTCACCCTCTCCCTGCCTTCAGCTGCCAGCCTTGCGATGGGGACACCGAGGGCTCTTTATAGCTTGTTTCTTTGAGGAGCGGCACATTTTGTATAAAACATCACAGGGGAAAACTTGAAAGTTCTCATTCTCTCTCTCTCTCTCTCTCTCTCTCTCTCTCTCTCTTTCTCTCTCGTCCCTTACCATCACGCATCTCTGCTGCTTTGCCTCCTCCCTGCTGCCCCCTTCAGTACTCACACTTCCCTCATTTCAGAACCCTACACTCCTGACAGGTGCTCCTTCCTGCTGCACCTAGCCCCAGAGAGCTGTGGTCTATCCTCTGCAATGAGTCCTGCTCTCAGGAGGACCAACCCCCTGGTCTCATTATCTGTCAGATGGGACCCAGAGCTGAGCATACCAGTCCAGGAGAAAGAGCCTTGCAGGGGCGAGCAGCATTGCCCCCTCTGTGGTTAGATAAGACCCTTCCCTGTCCTCCAAATGCAGAGGGCTCTGAGATTCAGGGTTAAGAAGACACTTGGGGTGCCTGGGTGGCTCAGTCTTTAAGCATCTGCCTTCAGCTCTGGTCATGGTCCCAGGGTCCTGGGATCGAGCCCCGCATTAGGCTCCCTGCTCAGCGGGAAGCCTGCTTCTTCCTCTCCCACTCCCCCTGCTTGTGTTCCCTCTCTCGCTGTGTCTCTCTCTGTCAAATAAATTTTTAAAATCTTAAAAAAAAAAAAAGAGGACACTCACCCCGTACTGGCAGAGACCTTCTATGTGTTTCTACGCGTGTTCCTTCTTTCTGACTCCAGAAGGGGAATTTGTGCATCATCTTTTACTTCCATTATCTGGGGGCAAAATCCATGTGGGTGCTCAGGGAGAGATGGCAAGATAGGATAGATGGGGAGTAAGCAAAGTGAAGAGAAAAAAACCAAAGAATGTTTGTCTTACCAGGGTCCGAAAGGAGAAAAAGGAGACCAGGGACCCAAGGTGAGGTCACAGATCTGAGGTGGGGGTGGGGGAGATTCCCAGCCAGCTTCTAGGAGCATTATCTGTGTACAATGACTTTTTTTCCACTATCACTACTGTACGCAGGGTGACAGGGGCATGGATGGAGCCAGCATTGTGGGACCCCCTGGACCCAGGGGGCCGCCAGGGCGCATCGAGGTCTTGTCCAGTGTGAGTGTCATCCAGGTTGGAGCATGGCTGTATATTTTGTGCCTTTGCTAAAGGGGAGAGAAGGTTATCCACAGCTTTGGGGCCTTCAGGGCTGGTGGTTACACAGAGGGCACATAGCTGGCTTCTGGCATTGGAGTTTCCACCTGCCAGCATGCCCTGTGTGTCTGTTCCTACCCCAGTACCACTGTTCTCTTGCACGGGGCTTCCAGAACACTCCTCTGGTTAGCAGCATTTGCAGTCAGGAGAACGGCTGTAACAGAGAGGCAGAGGAACATAAGTGGGGGAACAGTAAGGAAGATGTTTTGGGACAGGAGAAATTCAGGAAGACTTTCTGGAGGAAGTGTCTTTGAGCAGAGACTCGAGAGCTGAGAAGGATTGGATCTTACCAGGTAAGTGTGAGGGACAGGACTTCCAGAATTCAGGTGGCAGGCACACAGTTCAGAGTAGAAAACGTGAGTGTGTCCAAGGCCCAGGGAGCTCATGGCTGCAGACAGGGTAGAGAGTGATGGAAATTTGTAGAGAAGGCTGGGATGTGGTTGGGACTAGAGCAAGGTCGCTTTCATGTTAGGGCATCACACTGGTGAAAAACTCTGGCCCTTTGGAGACAAATGATGTCATACTGATAGATGACAGAAAGACAAAAGTTCCCAAATAACTGGAAAAAAAGGACGACTAGAGTTTAAAAAAAAAATAGGAGGGGGGGTTGAAAAATATCAAGCATGGGAAAGGGTGTGGTGAAATAGTTAATCTCCTATGCTTCAGCGACAGTGTAAATTGTACGGCCCCTTTAGACAGCTCTTTAGAAATCCCTTAAAACTAAAAATGCTCATACCACCAAATCCACGTGGAAAGATGGCTATGCTGCATGGTTGGAGAAAGCAAGTTGAAAAATCATACAGACAACCTGATGCCGTTTATGTAAAACAGGCACGTGGACACACACACACGCACACACACACACACACCCGCCAACACTGTAAGCTTACTGTGGAGATATATATATGTGCTTAAAAATATAGACGCATGTTTAAAATTTTAAAAGAGAGCAGGCATTCACGTATTGTGCAAGTTTAAGGTTAACTGAAAGAAGAACTTGGTACGGCAGCTCAGAGCTGTTCTATACGAGGTGGGGGAGGGGACGGGTGTGTTGGCAGTGAGTTTCAGGCGTTATCGTGTCTGCCTGTGTTGTGTCATGCTGGGGTGACCTCAGTTAAAGCCTCCCCTCCAGGAGCAGGGTGGGACCTGGCTACCCTCTGTCTCATTGTCTGTTTTTTTTCTTTTCAGTCCTTGACCAACATCACCTACGGTTTCATGAATCTCTCGGACATCCCTGAGCTCGCGGGGCCTCCGGTGCGTATGCACAGCTGCCCCCAAAGTGAGGGTCCTACCCAGACACCCCTACAGAAACAAAGTTGGATTGGTTTGGAGCCCATTTAGCTCCTGAAGCGTGGAGCTAGAGTATATCAGAATAGAAGGGAGAAGGAACGTTGCATTTTTGAGAAGCTGCTATCAGCTTCATTCATTTGACTGTCCTGGGAGTTTTGTCCAATGCAGTGGAAGCTTCCAGTCTCATGTATCGGAAGTATGTGTCATGGAAATCAGAGCGTCAGAAGTAACAAACCCTTTGACGTCTGTGTGATGGCTTTGGCCTGCTTTTCTTAACATGATCTCATTTCACAGAACGGGAGGAGCCTAGAGAGACCTAACCCTGTGCTCATGGGAAAACCAGCACACAAGGGGAGAACATGACTTGCTTCGGTCTTTCTAGCCCCCTATTAGGGATCAGGAATACTCAGCGAAGCTACAGTATTTCTGCGAGTCTACAGAGTTGGTCTGTGCACAGCAGGACACAAGAGGAAGGAGGGTTCTTCCCACAGTCTGTGCCATACCTTCCATTGTCCCGCCAGGATCTGCTGGTGACAGCTGGGGAGAGAGGAGAGAGCTCTGAGGAGCCTTGGGGTTCCAGCCCGCCTGCCACACACCCCCTGAGCCTCTGAGCCTGTTCGATACTGCCTCACCAGCCTGTGGGGCAGCTCACGAGATCCTGGGACATGGACCTGCTTTGAAAATGGCGCCCTCTGCGTCAGCCCACATGGAGACAGGCTAATGCCTCCACAGCTGGGCAGCCCAGATGGCTTCGGGGGTTGCCCACCCAGCGGTCCCCACATCTGTGTCCTAGGGTCCCTTGGTGCTTTTCCCCAAGGCTTCTGCAGATAGCTGGAAGGTTCTTCTACAGCCAGTCTCTCCTGCTGGGGGACCTCTGTTGGTGCAGCCTTCCATTATCTCTTCTGCGCTACATCCCCCGGGGCCCCCTTCCCTCGATTTCTGGAAAATCACTCAAAACACCCCAGTGATCAACCCCTAAAGCAGACCAGCAATCTAGTACAAGTTGTCTCACAGAGTGTCTTGGTATTTCCCAAACTATTAGAGGTTTAGGGTATTAGGTGGGTTATTACTAAAGCAATGTACAGGCTCAAATCAAAGATTTGGCCGCTCTGTTCTAAGAGTCCCTGGGCCTTGTCTGCTCCCGCCCCATCTCCCTCTCCCTGCCTCTAGGACCTACCTTCCCCGCCAATCCCTGTCCTCTTCTTAGCAAATCCAGGCCCTCAGGGATCTTTTTCAGTCCTAACGAAGGGCCAAGATTTTCCTCCTCAGAGGCCCTTCCCTCCCTGAAGGGACCCAAGTCCCGGCCAGCACCCTCATGCTTTCCCACCCCACTGTATGCACAGGGCATTGAGAAATGTGTTGCTATCCAGTTGTCTCTCGCTTTCTGTATTCTGCCACACTCACAGACCTTTCGTGAGCACGTGGCTGCCTGAGCCAGCAGACAGAGCCCCGGCCAGTGTGGAGTGAACCACAGACTCTCTGGTTATTCCTCTCTGAGGGAGAACTGAGCGTCACCAACACGTCCCCACTTGCCCCCCCCAAATAACTCACTGCACTCTTCGTGGCCCACTCCTCAGAAATTAGGGGCTTCTTCTCCAAGAACATGTGTTGAGGTTGACGCTGCATGATTTCCCAGAGCAGGAGTCAGCCACTTCAAACGCAGAGTCCTTCCTGGGGGCGGAGTGGGAGTGGGGCCTCTGGGCTCCCGGACCCAGTTGCTGGCTCCGTCTGTCACTGACTAGCCATGTGACTCTGCACGGCTCCTTCCCCTCCTGGGTCTCGGCATCCTCCTCCAAGAATGGATCACGAGATCCCCCCACAGGAACATGGCCTTTGGGAGGTGCTGGGAGGGAGGGGCCCTGACGCACAGCGTTCCTGCTGGCTCTGGAAACGCTACTCCTAACCCACCTGCTTGGTGTTTGGTATGTCACAGGGTCCGGAGGGCATACCCGGGCTGCCAGGATTTCCGGTAAGTACCACAGTGGCCCTCCTCCCTCTGTGCCCTGGGGCTGTGCTCATTCTGGTCCTTCCACCTGGAATGCCGTTCTCTTTCTGCACAACCAAGCTCTGGCGCCATCTTGTTCGTGTAACCTGTTGTCGTTGACCCCCACTTGGAGGGATCCTTTCCTCCCCTGAGTCCCATAGGCTTTATTTTCAGCTCTGCCATGATTCTTTTCTGCCCTGGATAACAGTTATTTGTGTCCTTTTCTTTTTTTTTCTCAATTTTACTGTGAACAGCTTGTGGAGGTTGGGTCTTACCTCTCCCACAGTACCAGCGGAAACCAGAGCCTGTAGCTGGCTTTCTATGAGTGCAAGTGGATGAGTCAAGCATTTCAGTTGATAGATAGAGAGATATGGTTGATATAGTTCCAACAGATCCATTTCCTAAAGCGAGAAGATTGTAGTGATGGAGGATGGGGGAAGGGGAATCACTGACTAGAAGTCCAACAATTCTTAGTCTGTGTGCACCCTATTGGGGTTTCCACCATGGAAGGTGAATATACATTTCTTTGTAGAAAGTGATTAGTTCTGTCTAAAACTTGGAGCCTATGCTGAAACTCAAGGCTCCAGAGTGAAATCAACATGATTTCTCCCAAGACATTACAGCTCCGAAATATCCCAATGCCAATAGGCCTATGCACCGTCTCTGGAAAAATGAAGGCAATTTACCAAAACTGTGACATAAATTGATTCTTGATGGTAGAATTATAAGCAATTTCTTTTTCTATTTCTCTTTACTTTTCTGAGCTTTTTACATTTTGTAAAAGGAGCATATCTGATGATGACACTGAAAATACATGTGAAGTAGACCTTAGACATAGGAGAGTGGCAGCCCAGGAGGACGCCTCTTTGTTAGGAAAAGAAGAAGCCACACCTCTGAGCCCTGGCTTGGCTGCTTCGAGCTGATGGCATGTTCCAGAATATGTTGTCCTCTAGATTAGTAGTATTGTGTTCCTGAGGGAGCCTCCAGGATATTTTAGGGAGTAAAGAGGGGCCCACAAAGGCAGGTTCTGGGGGACCTCCAATAAAGAAGCTGCACTTGACATATTTTATATATTGGGTTTTCATTTAAGTCTTGTTTGAAAAAAGACTGCAAAGAGCTTCATTGCTAAAAGATAATAATCACAAATATTTGAAAGCCACTGCTGTCGTGGGTAACCCGTCCTTTAACCCAGCAGAGAGGACAGGGACTAGTGCAAAGCTTCGTGAAAGTAGAGTGTGTAAGCCTTTTCGGGGCAGACATCTGGCTGTGAGTCATCATCACAGGTACTCAGTGTCTGTTGGAGTTGAGAAGAGGTCACCTCTGGCTGGGTGTGCAGAACTTGGCTCTGCAGAGGGGCGGATGGGCCTTCCTTCAGGGGGACGGGCATGGGCAGAGGTGCAGAGGGGGAGGGGAAAGGCTCACCCTGGTGGGGTGACGAGCGGAGGATGAGGTGCTAAGGCCGGCTGGGCTGGGTTTGGGTGTCAGGCTGGGCTGTCTGGATTTCGTCCCATAAGTGGTAGGGAGCCAGAGAAGAAGTAGGAGTCACGGAAGGTGGACGGTGGGTGGAGGCCAGCTACAGGATGGCCTAGAAGGACCCATGGAGCCGCCAGGGCAGCAGGACCAGGCTGTGTCAGTGGTGCCCGTCAGAGGAAGCCTCCGGGCCTAGTCACACTCAGTACTGTCTTCTTTCTGCCAGACCACAACTTCATGGCTCGTGGTGACTTCCTCCCACCAGCGGAATGACACTCTCTATTCTTCTGCTTTTTGAAGAAAATACGTCCACTTGGTTGAAGCATTTTAATCTTCACAAACCATAAAATAGCCTCTGATGATTCCTTCCAGGGCCCTCGGGGACCAAAAGGGGACACTGGTGTGCCTGGATTTCCGGGACTGAAAGGAGAACAGGTATGAGGGAGCTGGGTGGTTGGAGGGATCACGCTCCAGAATTGGCTAAGCATTTCCAGTTGGCTGAAAGTTGCCGTTAACTTTTTAAAAATTTCTGAGACATAATTCAAATACCATAAAATCTACCCCTTAAAGGATTATAGAGTTCAGTGATTTTTGGTATATTCATAAGGTTGTCCAACTATCACCACTGTCCAATTCTTGGACATTTTCTTTTTCTTCTTTCCTTTTTTTTTTCTTTTTTAAGATTTTATTTATTTATTTGACAGAGTGAGAGAGAGCACAAGCAGGGGGAGTGGCAGGCAGAGGGAGAGGGAGAAGCAGGCTCTCCACTGAACAAGGAGCCTGATGCGGGCCTCGATCCCAGGACCCTGAGATCATGATCTGAGCCAAAGGCAGACACTTCATAAACTGAGCCACCCAGGTGCCCCCAATTCCTGGACATTTTCATGGCAACAAGAAATGCTGTATTTATTAGCAGTCACTCCCCCCCTCTTAACTTTTCTAGTCTCCATGGTCCTCCAAGGTGTAGGTGGGCCAAGGGTGGAGAAATTGATTCTCTTCACAGTTTGAGAAAAGAACTCAACACGCCCTTGAATGTTGTTGTCATGTGTGCTGTGCTTTGTCTAACTACCTGCTGGGCACCCACATTAGAGTGTGTGCTCCCTGAGGGCAGGCCACATGCCATTTTCTTTTCTATAGTTCCAGGACTTAGCATGGGTCCTGGTACACAGATGGCAGCCAAGACATTTATTGGATAAAAGAATATATAATTAATAGGTCCAATGAATGCTAATATTTAAAAATTATAACCTGAGCATTCCACATTTGGATCACAGTCTCGGTCCAAAAGCTTTGGAATAAATATTTAGCATGCAAAGCATATCCTTAGAGCTCCCAGGACACTGAATGGACCTTTATACCCTTCCACATTTGCCTCTTAAAATTAACTCCCCAGTTGGCTTTTATAGATACGGTGGAGAGTGACATCTCTACACAGATTGCAATGACTGGGCACTGGGTCATTAATTCATCTGTCCATTTGCGTACTCATCCGCCGTATGTCCATTCCCTGGGATGTGCCAGCCAGTTTCCCATGGTAGGCACTGGGGACACAGAAGTAAGAGAAGAGGAACAGACGTGCAATGAGCCAACAGACAGTATGGCCACCGCTGTGCTGGAGGTCTGTGAAAAGCCAGTAGGAGCAGACCTGGAGCCACCTTGAGAGTCACAGAGGGCGGGTCTGTCTCCAAAAGAAGGGAGCATTAAGCTTCTCTTCCTTTCTCCCCCCAACACTGCACCCTGGCCCCCTAGCAGAGGCTCCAGGGTCTGTCGAAGCACAGTCTTGGGGGAAGGGAGGGCAGTGTGCCGGGCGAAGGGGTCTAAGTTGGGTGCCATGTGGCACGATGTCTAGGGGTGCTTTTCGCTGCCTTGGGCCTTTAGCAAGCAGCTGCTCTGGCTTGGGAGAAAGCCTTGGGAGACTCGGTCAAGCGAGAGTGGCTCTTGCCTTAAACAGAGTTTCTAGAGGGATCTACATGCCATCACCACCCCTAATCTCCTGCCATCTTGAAAACTGGGACGGGCCCCCAGCCAGCTGCCAGCCCTCCCGACAAATGCGCTTTCTCTTGCTCCGCCTCTAACGCTCTTGTGCTTGTCCTTCTCGCTGCTGCCGCTGCTGTGCTCGGGACTGCCTTCCCTCACCAGCAGAGGGGTAAGAGACAAATAGGAGCCGTGGGCGGAGGGGGACGGAGGGAAGAGGCTGCTCTGCTTGCTTTGGCGCCGCTGTCCTGGCTGCTTCAGCCCCGTGGAAGGGAGACTTTAGTGGGGTCCAGCCCAGCCCCCCAGGGGCCAGCACTGAAGTTTGGAGCCAAACCCTCAGAGTGATTTGGAGGGTTTCTCCACTTGGCCTTCTCTGTGCCCAAGTATCTTCTTGGCAGCCTCCTGGGATAAGTAGATGGCTCTGCTGAGGACAGGATTTGGGGTGGGATTTGCCCCCGGCCTACCCAACTCCCTAGCTCCCAGGCAGGTGGGATAACTTTGCCCTGATCAGGTTTGCACAGGAGCCTGGAGTTAGGGGACAAAGTCCCACTTGGAGACACAAGGCCTCGGTGTTGAGAGAGCCTTCTGGTGTTCATACCTTTGTCTCTTTTCCAACTGCAGATGTTTTAACAAGAGTAAGGCTTGTTAGGAAAGCAAGCCACCAAATAAATTAAGAGTCGGAGGTTCTCAGAGGGGTGCCATGTAGCAAGAGGTGGGGAGGACCGTGTCAGGCTGGTCCCTGGAGGGTAGGGGGTGACAATGCAGATCCGTCAGCAGTGGGAGCCCGGGCGGGGGGCTTGCAGGACCCCCGCCTGGTCCTGGGGTGTGCGGGGGGAATAACCCAGCAGGTACCCCTGAGGAGGCCGCTGCAGTTCTGTCTCCAGGGACAGGTTTTGTCAGAGTGGCTGGGCCGGAGGGGCGGGGCCCAGGCAGTGAGGAGGAGCCCCGCTTCATTGAAGGTTCTCTGAATTGCAGGGTGAGAAGGGAGAGCCAGGTGCCATCCTGACAGGGGACATTCCTCTGGAACGGCTGCAGGGGAAAAAGGTAACTGTGTCAACCCGACCCCGAAGGCACACGTCTGCCTCAGCATCCTGTGTCTGTTCCTGCCACAGACCGTGGCTCTCTGAATGACAAGTTTGTGTCTCCCTGCTTTAGGGCGAACCTGGAGTGCACGGAGCCCCAGGACCAATGGTAAGCCACCGAGTCTCTCCGCCGGGTCTGGCCTGGGGGCTGAAGGGTTTATCGTACTCCGGCTCCATTAGACTGAGTGGTCCCCGTTGTGAAAAGAGAAGGGATGTGGCAAGATGCGTGTGGATTGGGGTAGGCTAATTGTAAGGCAGTAAAAGTCTCCCTGGTTTAACACGGCAGAGGCATGTTTCTCTCACCGCCAAGTCCACAGTGGTGGTTCCTCAGCGGGCCTCTCCCCTCCCCTCTGAGCCTCGGCTCAGGAACCCAGAACGCTTCCATCCTAGGACTCCACCATCTGGTGGCCTCAAGGCCACGCTGGCATCTTCCAGCTGGCAGGCTGGGGCTGGGAGGGGAAAGAGGCCATGGAAGATGACAAACATCACCTCTAGCACATTCTACCAGCCAGAAAGAACTCAGGTGCTCAGGGCGGGGCGGGGGGGTGGTGCTCAGAAGCATGGTTGAGCTGTGTGTCCGGGAAGGCCGGGAGCCCCGGCTGGTGCTGCATGCACGCACGTACCCCGTGCTTGCCAGCATTGCCCCGGGAGCCCCTTGGAGGGATCCCAGAGAATCTCTCTGCTTTTTGGATTCTAGTTGTGGATCCACGGCTCCTTTGTTATGAGGCCTGGAGCAAGTCCACTTCTCTCTGGGCTTCTGTCTTCCCATCTGTACGGTGAAGGTAGTGGATTAGTACTAGATGATATGAATGGGCCCTTCTCGCCTTACTTGCTGTAGGAATCAGTAACCCATTGGGCTGCTGAATGTTTTTGGAAGCTACCAGTTCTCTCCAGAATGAACTCTTGTCATATTGCCCCCCGCCCACCAAAGAACAAGAAAATTGGGTGTAGGACCCCCACTGTGGCTCAGACACACTGATTCTTCATGCCATCTCATTTCATCCTCAGCGCTCAGAGAGGTGAATATCAGAATCTCCGTTTTAGAGACCAGGACACTGAGGGCAGAGAGTGAGGAGCTTGCCCACTGTCACACAGCTTATAAATGGTACACTGGGGATTTCAACCAAGCCTGTCAGACCCTGTCCAGGGTTTTCCCACTGCCTCCAGGAAGCATTTCCTCGGAAGCATTTTGGCCTGGAGATTTGCACCCGGGATTGGTTTGATTGAAGCTGGACCTCGGTCCTGGGGAGAAAGGACCTCACAGACACATGTCTTTGGTAAATGAATGGCCCTTAACCTCCAAGGTGCATCCTTCAGAGGCCCTTCTGAGACCTTTGACCTTTAAGTCAGGCAGAATGGATGCCCTGCAGAGGAGAAACTGTGGGTTAAGGCAGGCTGGGGGCGCATTGTGTTAACCACTGGTTAACCACTTACGAGCATCTGTCCGGGGAGAGAGAGCAGTAGTTAGCAATGGCGGGCAGCAGGCTGCTGCGATGGCCGCTTCAGTGGTTCCTACTGAAGTCCGGCGTGGTCATAGCTTGCCAAATACAGACCGGAAGGGAGCACCTCCTAATTTGCATAAAGGCGCCCTACAGGGCAGCTGTGGCCCTCATGACCAGTGCAGCTTACACTCCTGTCCAATTTCCCTTGAGCCATGTTGCTTGTGGCTCATGGATCAGCATCACCGACATCCACTGGGAGCTTGTTAGAGATGCAGAGCCTCGGGCCTCACCCCAGACCTCCTGGGTCTGCATTTTGACAAGATCCCAGGTGATGCCTATGCACACTGGCATTTGAGAAGCTCTGCACTAGAACATACCACCAAGTGGCCTGTGCCCTGTGATTCCTTCTGTTCTTGCTTTTCTTCCATTAGGAGTAACGTGGGCTGGGTCCTTTACGTACAGAGCCTGTTTCCACTCAGCTTTATTTGCCAGTTTCCAGGGTGTGGCTATATATGTTCATGTCAGCAGGAAGAAGGGGCTTGGCTTAAACTAGGCATTCCCCTGGGAGACAGGGCAGACCGAGCTACAGAAGTAGGAAGGTGCAGGCTGGAGGCAGAGTGTGTTCTGGGAAGAGGTCATGTGCATTGTATGTATACCGGATGCCAGAAGGCCTGAGGGTTCCTGCAGGAGATCGGAACAGGGCAGTGTCTCTAGAAGCATGAAGACATAGAAAGCCAGCACTGGAATGAGTAAGGGTCCACAGGTCAAGGACTCCTCTGGAGAATTGGGGCACTAGCCCAAGACTCTGGTCCTGCAACACAGGTAGGAGCAAGGCAGAAGCCCAATCCTGGAGCAGGTTCTCAGGCTAGGCTGGGATGAGGGGTGAGGCAGGGTTGCATTATTCCAGTTGGAAACATGGAGAGTTCCTGGGACATAAGACCTGGAGCAAAGGTCCAGCTTCTAAGCTACCCCAGCACCTAGCTACCTGGGGGCAGAGGCCCTGAGCTCCTGACCTCTTGCTCCTTTGTTAGCCCTGACTGAGAGGGTGGAGTCCGGAGTCTGGGGTGGGGCAGAGCCTGCAGGAGCCCCTGGGAGGTAAGGGGTGGAACAGATGGCCCCAGCCAAGAGCAGAGAGACTGGGAGACAAGGGGCCAGGCAGGTGGCTACTTCCTAAATTGTCCCCTGCCCTCCTGCCTCCCCTCAGTGATTCATCCTCACCCCTGCTCATGAAGGCAGGCCAGTGCCCCCCATCGCCTTGGCCCTTGACTTTCTGTTCTTTTTCTAATCTGGTAATTGTTTTGCCTCTAGGGGCCCAAAGGACCACCGGGACACAAAGGAGAGTTTGGCCTTCCCGGACGACCTGTAGGTGTCGCTCTTCCTCATACTGGACATGGGGGCGGACACGTGGGCCGGGCTAGCTGCTGGGCAGTGGGTTTACTAAGGCATGTTCTATGGGTTTTAGGGTCGCCCGGGACTGAATGGCCTCAAAGGCGCCAAAGGAGACCGAGGGATCATGATGCCGGTGAGTGACATGACCGCTGTCCCAACCCTTCCCCCCGCCGGGGACAGAGCCCTGAGTCCAGTGCCCAAAGGAGGACCGAGAGCGTGCCAGGTCCAGCGAGTGGATCTTGCAGACAGAATCTTGAGGAATGTTTTTCTCCTTCCTCCATTGCCACTTCCAAAGATCCTTCAACCCCTCCCCGTCCTCCAGCTCACTCTCAGGAGGAATCCCTGTCACTGAAAGCACCTTCGTGAAACAGCAGCTTCCTTGTCACAAAGATATGGGAGAAAGCAATCCAGGTGTGGTCAGGAATTCTGGTCTCCAATCCCAGTCTTCTGACCCCGGGGTAATAATCTGTCTTCTCTCCATACCCAGTCCCAGGAATTTCACACATCCCTGAGTATCAAAGCTAGGTCAACTACTTAGGCTGAACCTCACAAGATGGCAGACACTGGGAACGTCAGCAGGGTCCAGGGTCTACAATAAAGCCAACGTTTATTGAGCACCTACTGTGTACCAGACTCTCTGCAAAGTCTTCTTTCGTTGGCGCCACGCTATCTCCTTTGAACATCCGGAAATCAGGAATGCAGTTTTTCTAAAGCTTGTGGGGACTGGCTCACACTCGTCAAGCCCGCTGCAGCTGCTAGGGAAAGCAGGCACTCATGCCTTCACTTAGGATAATGAGTGTGGCTTCTGACAGGCCAGACTCCTCATGCCTGTGGTCAGAGCCTCACCCCTCCTGCTGCGAAGTCCTGCTTCGGATCCAGGCTCGGAGAAGAAAACATTGTGTAGTGTTAAGGTCAGGCTGACCTGGCTTTGAGAATAGCTCTGCTATTGAGCAAGAGTTTTGCATTCATTTTTTGCCTTGATGAGGCACTCTCCCCAGTGCCGAGTCTGGGGAGACCCTCCCCACCTCATCTGCCCCCCTCCATACTAGGGGTGTGCTGGTGGAGAGGCGGTGGGTTCTGTGTTGGCTGAGCCCCGTTCTGGGAGTCACAGTCTGAGTTCCGACCGTGTGGACTTGAGCAGGTCACTTCCCCTCTCTGGGCCTCTGTCTCCATTTGTAAACCGGGGAGACTGTTTGCTCCGCTGCCTCCCCCACGGGTTGCTATAAAGATACTGTGGGGTTTCAGATGCAGCTGTGCTTTTGAGAAGTGTCAGGCCTACCTGTGGGTGAAGTTAGTCAACTTTAAGAGGATTCTTGTTTTCGTGTTGTGTCCCCAAATCCTGGAGAAAATATCCCACGCTACCTCTGCACTTGCACTAACCTAAACTCAGAAATGGCCTTCCTTCTCCCTTCAGGGCCCACCTGGCTTACCTGGCCCTCCAGGCCCCCCGGGACCCCCTGGAGCTGTGATTAACATCAAAGGAGTAAGTTGGGCCGGGCGGGGGAGGAAGACCTTCAGGGGACAGCGTGGAACGGACCCCAGACTGGCCTAAGCTGGAGTCGGGGGTCCTTGATAGCCTCACTTCTGTTGTTCTCATCTCGCACAGGCTGTCTTCCCCATACCAGTCCGGCCTCACTGCAAAACACCGGTAAGTAGTGTGGACTCACTGCGGTACAGGCCAGACTTTAGCATAGAAAGCAACCTGGAGTCGGTGATCAGTCTTTGTCTTGAGCCCTTGCAATCCATCAATGTCCTCTTCCATGTCTCCCATCACCTACATATAGACCCTAAAGTAAGTAGCTAGAAGCTTCTAGAAAACAGACCGTGGCAATGAAACATATTGGATCTTCTAAAGGTGCACGTGCTGTCAGAGTATTTCCTGTAATGCGATCAGGAAAGCAGTGCCTGGTTATTGTAACCACATCAGCTTCATGCGTGGAGCAGTATTGATGGGAAAATAAAGCAATTCCAATCAGTGTTCTTTGCATTAGGAACTGTGGGCTATGACCTACAGCTGGGTATGTGTTGTCCCTTCCCAACTGGGGTGTTGCATAGCACACAATCCTGAGAGGTGAGCACTCCTGCCCGCTTTGTAATGAGCAAGCAAACTGTGCCTCAGACAAGCTCACTGACTTGTCCAGCTCCATGGTCCTGACAGAGTGGGGGTCGTCCCTCAGGTCCCCAGGCCACCAGGCAGTGGGTGTAGGCACTGTGACTCCCAGGACTCAGGCACGTGCCTGGTCACTGTCGCTGCGGTCTGCCCTGTATTGGGAAGGTCCTATTTCCGTGGGGAAGGCCAGGGAGAGAGGACCTGTCCCCATGCACAGGCATTAGTCATAGAATGATGTGTGGTGATGTGTGATCACATTTCATTTATTCAACAAGTATTTCTTGAGGACTTGCTCAGAGCCAAGTACTCTGCTGGGCCGTGGAGACACAGGGGTGAACTAGACAGGCGTGGCCTCCCTTCTCAGGAGCTTGCAAATGGCAGTTTACAAAGATTCCTTGAAGTGGGTTCATAATTGATGCTTATGGGGTGTACTGGTGAGGCTTGGGTCAGAAGTTTTAAAATGGCGCAGTTCTACTGAGTGTTTGCCGGGACATCTGTCCATGTCGAAACTTTGGGACACCCAAGTCTGCAGCCCAGGGCCTGGGAACTGTGGCCTAGAATGCAAATGATAGGGCCCACTAAGATGTCCAAGGGGCCTGCCGGCTCCCAGATCTTCATGAGGACCACAGCAAGACAGGTCATGTTATGGTGATGGCCTGAAGGAACACCTCTGAGAGATGGCTGCACTCCACCTCCTTATCATACAGAAGGAGAGACTGTCTACTCTAGGGCCCCGTCGAGTTTGTCCCCAAAGCCCCCCTCCGCTAACACGGTTGCAGGTGTCAGTGGAACAACCACAGGCCAGCACTCAACAAACTTGGAGATTGTTGTAAAAATGCTACGGCCGTCACCACTGGCTGTGCTAGGACCCTTTGCCATAGCCACGGCCTCTGGGGTAATGAGGTCCCTGAAAAGAAACCAAAGATGAGCTCAGAGCATTTTTGATGAATTTTTGATTTCACATTGCCTGGCTGGCGACCATGGACATTTCTGGACCAGCTCTCAAGATGGACACTTGGACAAGAACTGCTTTCTGTCCATGTCCATTATGCCATAAGCCCCTTCTGCTTTCAGCCCCTTTCTGACACCACGGTGTCAGCCCACATCAGGAATGGAGAACCCTATCGGTGTGGCCACAGGATACTAGCTTCGTGCTGCAGCCTTCATCTGTAGCTTCGAAATTTGTTCTTAGGGATTCACATCCACGCCCCCATTCTTCTCTTGGTGACCCCTGAGCAGTTCCGTGACCCTCCACCCAAAAGTAGGAGGATCCTGGTGCCAGAGGGGTCATTTTGATTCCACGTATCAACTGGCAGAGGGTGAAGTTGGGTATTAAAAGCAGGGCTGCAGGTGGCTCTGTTTTATAGAAAGAAAATTCAGGAATCTGGGAATGAACCACGAAGGGGTATTATCTAGGATAACTTGGGTGCCGGACCTCTGACTCGAAATGGGGAGTCTAGAATAGTCCTTCAACCCAAAGCTAAACCCCCTTATTAATTACCGCTTAATTAATTAAATTACCACTCCCGTCATCAGCTCCTGTTCATTATGTGCCTCCTTGATTTTATGTTGCAGCAGAACTCACAGCCAGCCCAGCCTCGTGACCTTGAACATCACTCACTTGGATGCTTGACCTCTCACATGAATCAGTCCTAAATCATAAGAAAGGAGGCTAAGGAGGCTCATAGTTGGCCATGATTTGTTATTGTGAAGCTTTATGCTTTCCCTTTGCAGAGTTGTCCAACCAGTGAGTCCCCCTCAGGCCTGGCTGCATAATGCCCACCGCTCCCCCAAGTTGAAGGCCTGGTTTGACCTATGCAATGAGGGCTTCTGGGGAGCTCAGGGTTTTGGGGGCTCCAGAGCCCAAGAAGGGCCCGACGCCATGACAGTGTGCCTCCTACCACATGCCTTCAGGACAGGGAACAGTGGCGACCTATGGATGCAAATGCAAACGCCAGGACAGAGTTTGCACTTTATGACCTTGACTCTCTTTCTCTCTAGGTTGACACCACTCACCCTGGGAATTCAGAACTCATCACCTTTCATGGTACGGTTTCCCTTCTTCACCTTGGTTTTCTATGAGACTTTTCCAGACCCTTATAGCTTTGCAGAAGAGGTCTCCACTCCCAGTGCTGGATCTAAGACTCATGGTTGGGAAGATCTGGCTGCATGTGGTGGGAGCAGGGGTCGCTAGGCCAGTGTCATGGGGCTGGAACCCCTTTTTGGTTTTGTCACACATCTGTATGTTCTGTACATCTTGGCTCGGACTTCTAGCTAGCAGGAAGCACTCTGTCCATTTATTTGTTAATTTGTTCATAAACCATCCACTGAGACCATAGCTCATGATAGTAGCCCATGCGCTAGGCTGCAGCAGATAAATCCTACGCTGTTACAGGCCCTTAGATTCCATGAGGTGGAACTATTTTAAAAATCATGATAGTGCAATGTATCAGGAATGAATACAGGGAAGGGCCGTAGGAGCTCAGAAGCCCTTTGCTTCAGTGTGTTCCTGGACAAGCAGCAGCAGCATGACCTGAAAGCATGTTAGAAATGCAGCATCTCTAGGGCCACCATGGACCTGCTGAGTCTGAGGCTCACTTTAAGCTCCTCAGTGAGTTCTATGCACAGTAAAGTGTGAGAGGCATTGGCTCTTGGTGTCTGATTAGTAAATATCCGCAGAGGGCATAGGTCAGGAGATAGGAGCCTGCAGGGGAGCAGTCAGTGTGGTTCCTTGTCCCCATACCCCCTGTCACTCTGATTGTCCTGCTTTTGATTGGGATTTCTGAATACTTGCCATTTAAACAGGTAAAGGTCATTTTTTTCCCCCAAGACTGAACTCTGTTGTCCATGGCCCACCAGGCAGTAGTCCCGCTGATGATATCCAGCCCTGTAGTTTTTCTGTTGCTTTTGGTTACGGGGTCCAGACTGTTTTACCCTCCATGCTCAGGTCAAGTTCAAGGCTCTCCCCTGCCCCTGGTGCAAGGTGGACCTTGGGGAGGCAGGGTGGCCCTGGATTTGCCCTCTCAGATCCCCGGTGGTTCCCCGTCCTCACAGGGCCACTCCGGGAGGTGGGGGAGGGAACAGATGTTTCTGGACAGGACTGCCCCCAGTGAGCCTGTGCCCTGCTACTTACTTGTGGCAGTCACTCCTGCTCCCCGAGGTGAGCAGCCTCCTCGGTGGTGGTGAGCTCAGTATCCCCTTCTCGGGGCTTCACCACTGCATATGATCTCAGTGGGTGGGTGGAGGCATTCCCATGGTCACCCTCAGAATGCATCTCCTCGCTGACCCCCGGGAGACGGCATCGTGCCTCTGGTACTCACACCCCTTCCCCCATGCTGAGAAGCCTGAGCCCCCAGCCCCATCCCTAGGCTCAAGGGTACTGCTCAGTTGATCTGTCACACCTCTTCGGAACTAAGAATGCAGAGATCTAGTGTCTCTCCCACCCATCAAAGTGAGGCCAGGGGATTGCTTCCCTTCCCCAATGCTGAAGTTCCAGAAGGCTCCCTTCCTGCCTCTCCTCCATAGAAAGAGTTGGAGAGACAGGGTGCTTCTCATAAGTCCTAAGAGATGGTGATGGGGGACACAGTTGGCACCTTCTGGCTTTGTACATGGAATACTTAGCACTCTTGGTGTCCCCTGAGGGCACTCCTGGGAGAGTCCTCTCCTCCCCTACACCACCGTGCTGCGCAGGCAGAGAGGAGATGCACCGGAAGCTTGACTGGGTGTTGAGCCTGTGAGGCTGCGTGCATGAAGCTGTCCAGGAGAGGGTTAGCCTCCCCTGGGCTCTCACCATGCACTGCGGCCCCTGAAGGTTAGCACTCACTCCATCCTGCCTCGCATTCTCCTTCACTGTGTCTGTCCCCCCAAGCAGACAGAGCTTTGCAAGGTGAGGAATTGTGTCTGATGTATCTACTTCTGCCCTCCCCATCATTTAGCAAAGGATTTCATACCTTCAATAGGCCTTTGTTTATTGAGTGGAATTTGCTAAAGGGGCTCAGTGTGAAAATTTGTCTCAGAAACATTTTATGTAGAATGAAGGTGGTTTTCCACTGTCTTTAAAAATATATATATGTGTGTGTGTGTGTGTTTGGTGGCAGGTGTTAAAGGAGAAAAAGGATCCTGGGGTCTTCCCGGCTCAAAAGGAGAAAAAGGCGACCAGGGGGCCCAGGGACCACCAGGTATTACAACTACTGTTCTGGATCTTGCCTTGGATTTTTGTTCCTGAGAAATCCAGCTGAGCTAGAAAGTAAAACACGTTTTATTACCACACTGACCATGAGCTCCACGGAGTTCTAGAGAGACCCAGTCATAGGCCACACATAACACGTGACGGAACATTGTCAAGACAGACCAGTTCCAATCATTCATGCTTCCTGTGCAAAACAAGGCCCAAAGAGAGAGAGCCAGGGACATACTCAGAATCCCACAGGGTCTGGGTGGTGGGGCCCGGCCTAAGAGTTGTTTCTGTCTCCAAGTCCAGTGCCCATTCTGTGAGCTAAACCAATGTGAGGTCACTTCCACAAGGGAATAATGATGGTTGCCAACTTGGAGACTTCTATTTATTTTAAAGATGATTTATTTGAGGGCGCCTGGGTGGCTCAGTGGGTTAAAGCCTCTGCTTTCAGCTCAGGTCATGATCTCAGCGTCCTGGGATCGAGGCCCGCATAAGGCTCTCTGCTCAGCAGGGAGCCTGCTTCCTCCTCTCCCTGTCTCTCTGCCTGCCTCTCTGCCTACTTGTAATCTCTCTCTGTGTGTCAAATAGATAAATAAAATCTTTAAAAAAAAAAAAGATTTATTTGAGAAAGAGAGAGAAAAAACACACTAGCAGGGAAAGGGATAGAGAGAGAAGAAAATCATGGAGCCCAACGTGAAGCTCGATCTCACAACCCTGAGATCATAACCTGAGCCGAAATCAAGAGCCAGACGCCCAACTGACTGAGCCATCCAGATGCCCCTTGGAGACTTTTATTTTTGAATCTCTGAGGTTATAGTTGTGAATTTTACACGGCATTTCTTTTTCAGGACCTCCAGTAGATCCAGCTTACCTGAGACACTTTCTGAACAGCTTGAAGGTGAGTTTTTCTCTACCAGATATTTGGCCTGTGTTTCCAAGTACTTGGGCTCACATCATAGACTGCTTCTTCTTGCTCTTACTGAATGTTCTTTGCTTGCAGGGGGAGAATGGAGACCCGGGGATCAAAGGAGAAAAAGGAGACTCTCACGGTGACTTCTCTGTGTCGGGGCCTCCAGGCCTGCCAGGAAGTCCTGGCTTGGTTGTGAGTAGTGACTTCTCCTCTCCATCCGCCTCACCGAGCCCAGCCTTCCCTGAAGCCCCCCAGTGGGACCAAGTAGTTGGAGAGTCAAGGGTCTGTCACAGCGCCACAAGCTGGAGACGGAACTTGGGCATTGCCCTTTCTCCCTCCTATTTCTTTACTGATGGGGAGGTTGGCTGAGGCCCACAGAGGAAAGGGAGTAGGCTATGGCCATATGCATTCAGGCAACTTCCAGGTCACTCACCACACTGCCTTATTCATGTCAATGGTGGAAAATTCGCTCAACCCAAGGAGGTACTAATCATGAACATATCAGATAATGAAGGATGAATGGAAGGTGAGGGAGATATTTTTAGAGGGGCTATTTGATTCTTCTGAAATGTCATCAAAGAAGGAGACACTAGATAGGCTTGGTCTTCTTAGGATGCCAAGTTTCTCCAGCTCACAGGAGGGAAATTCAGGTTATGCCTCAGATCATGACCCTCAGGAACCCTAAGCAAACTCTGGTCCCAGAGCTCACCCTGAGGGTGGACTCCGCAGAGCTAGGAGACCGGGGGTCCACTTCCACCTCTGCTGTGAATTGGCTTTGACACTGAACAAGCCCCATCCCCTCTCTGTGCCTGAGTTTCCTAATCTGTGAAATGCAAAGTTGGGGCCCTTCTGACTCCAGGGCTCTCTGGCGTTGGGCACGGCGACATGGAGCATGATGGCTGGGGTGCTGTTCTCTGGGGCTTAGTCCACTCGATCTGTGCCCAGATGGAGGCTAGTTATTGACTTTTTACCAACACCCTCCTACAGAGAGCAGCTGGGGCCTCTAGAGAGCTCTGCTGCGTTCTCTCTTCTCTTACCGTGCTCTCACCTTGACAGGGCCAGAAAGGGGAGACTGTCGTCGGGCCCCAGGGACCCCCAGGGGCTCCTGGCCTGCCTGGGCCTCCTGGCTTTGGAAGACCTGGATCCCCTGGGCCACCAGGACCCCCAGGGCCACCAGGACCACCAGCGATCCTTGGAGCAGGTTAGTACCGTGAATGGTGGTTATTCATGCTGTCCGTGCTGTTGGGCTCAGGATCAGCTGCCACAGCTGAGTGGTGTGTCCAAGCCATACTGAGAGCTATTTCCTGGACAGAGCTTTCTTTCTTCTTTTTTTTTAATTGATATATAATTTACATGCCTTAAAACTTAGCCAAATTGTACAGTTCAGTGGCCTTTAATACATTCCCAAGGTCGTGCCGCCATCCCCTCTCTCTCATTCCAGAACGTTTTTATTGTCCCCAAAAGACACCCTGCACCAATGAGCAGTCATTCTTTCCCTCCTGCCCCCCAGACCTGGGCACACGATGATGTACTTTCTGACTCTCTGACTTAACCTTCTGTGGGTGCGCTCGTCAGCTGCTGACATGTGGGTTGTTCCTGCTTCTCGGCTATTGGGAATAATGCTGCTGGGAACATGCACATATGCGTTCTCGGGTGGACGTGTGTTTTCGAGTCTCCGGCCGTGTTCTCCTCGGTGCGGCCATGCCGAGTGGCAGAGACACGTGTTCACTCTGTTTCGCTTTTCGGGGACCTGCTAGCCTGCTTTCCAAAGCGGCTGCCCCGTTCTTGCAGCCCCTCCAGCAGCGCAGGCCGCCCCGGTGTCTGCTTGCTGTCCCCCGCCCTTGTTAGTCTTCCACCCGTTTTACTCCAGACAGCGCCCCCTCCCGCGGACGGACAGCTCGCAGTGGTTTTCATTCGCCTTTCCCTAAAGTCTAATGACCTGGAACATTTTTTCATGTGCGGGTGGGAACTTCTCGGCCGCATCGTCAACGCCTGGCCTTGAGGGTACTCGAGGACCAGCGTCCATTCGAACCCTCTGTAAAAATCTCCCTACGCAGCGGTTTGCTCCCTCAAACAACAGATGGGTGAAGTAGAAGAAAATCTCCCTTTACTGAACGTTTACCAAGTACCAGGCACTCCGCTCATCACTCTCCTACATCATTTCACGGAATTCTTACAAAGCCCTTCACGGAAAGCATCAGCATGTCCATTTCACAGATGAGGAAAGAGAGACCCACGAATGTTTCCAAGTTTACATGCCTAGTTAGGTGCACCAATGGGACGCGGACCCAGATCGGTGTATCTCCGAAGCCTGTGTCCTGTCTCCCGGGCCCGTGGAGGAAAAGCAACAGTTGTGGCACGAGCGTGTCATTCCTGTTGTTTGTACCTTCATGAGCCGTGTGGGATGGACGGACCCCTGGGAAGGGAAGCTTCGGGGACATCAGGGAGAACCTTACACAGGAGGTGGCTTTGGGACTGGGCTTTTGGGGTTTTTTTGGCAGCAAGTGATAGAAATGTAACTCAAACCGGCTTAAGCAGAAGGGACATTTATTGGATGTGAAGAAGGAGGCGAATCATCCTTCGTGGAAGGGACTGGCCTACAGCAGGACCCACTGGGGGCTCCACCCCTGCAGGGCATCTCTGGCCATCTCCTGTCTCGGCTTCTCTGTGTGCCAGCTTCACGGTTCTTCATCGCAGACCACGTCTGCTGCACAGTGGGAAATAGGGTTACCGACAGCTCAGACTTTCCACTGTCAGCTAGAAATCTTGGCCTTCTTTCTCGGTTTTAGTTTGAAAAGTCCCAGGGTAGAGAAGGCCTAGGGACGAATTCTGACGAACCTGGCCTGGACCAGATGCCCGACCTTGGGCTAGTCACCTGTGGGAAGAAGGCGGCATCACATGAGAGCAGGACGGTGCCTTCTGAGTCCAGATGGTTGTAGGGAGGAAGGGGACGATCTCAAGAGGAAGAGAAAGTGAGGATCCTGGTCCCACAAAGAAAGAAGTTGCTGGGCAGATAAAACCAGAGGAGCCAACATAGCCTTGGGGGAGGAGCGGGAGTGGCAGGAGGAGGAAGAACATCACAGGACTCAGGGAATCTGTTGTTCATAGCGGCCCTATGGGAGGTGCTGTGCAGGGCTCCTCGGTCCACTGACTGAGGACCGCCTCTCACCTAGCGCACGCCATCCCGCTGCAAAATGCTCTCCTATCAATTAGCCCACTTAATCTTCACAACGACCCTGGGAGGGAGAGGAAATGGACATTATTATAAAACTCATTTCATGGATGAAGACACCGAGGCTCAGAGAGGTTAAGAGACTTGCTCAAGGTCACAAATACTAGTAAAGGCTTGGCTGGGATCCAAATCCAAGGCCTCCAACCCTCTCTTCACCAGACATTCAGCATCTATGTAATGATTTTCAAGTCCTATGTCAGGACTGCAGACTTCCTTGCACCTAAAAAATCTCATAGAATAATTTTACTGGGACTTGCCAAAACATCCTGAACTGCCAAGAGCTTTGCAGATTGGGGGGGTGGGGATGGGGTTTGGAGAGGTAGAAGAGAGCACGGGCACATGCATTTTTCTAGGGGAGAGGGCTCTGACTCTTCAAACACGGCGGACCTCTGGCTGGATGCCATGCAGTTTGTGTAAAGCACATCCCTAGTTTCGATCTTTTCTCCATTCTCACCACAGCCCAGTGAAGAAGAAAGGCTGGTTTACGTTTCACAGGTGAGGAAGCAGGGGTTCAGGGAACTCAGTTTCCTCGAGTCATCTTTGGAAACTCCACTCAGACTAACCTATACAAACAACAGAAACAACAGGGATTCAGTCACTTAGGAAACTGAAAAAGTCCCATGCAGGGCTATGGTCAAGAATCCCAGCTCTCTCCCAGACCTGTCAGTGTGGCTGAGTCCTGGGCTGGGCCCCCAGCCCCCAGGTACACTTGCAAGGCTCGGTGCTCTGCGGTGCTCTGAATGGGGCTGTAAGTGCTCCCCTGGGTGACCCGCTGACACCTGAGGTGTTTTGCAGAGAGGGTGCCTTCTCATAACTCCTCTTTTCTGCTTTGTCTTAGCTGTGGCCCTTCCAGGCCCTCCCGGCCCTCCAGGACAGCCAGGGCTTCCCGGATCCAGAAACCTGGTCAGTATTATTGCCAGTGTGCATTCCTCCTTCTGCTCTGGCTGTTCCTTAGAATTTCCTTAGAATTTCAGCTATAGGGTGTAGGGGCTGGTGCACCTTTTAGGTAAGAAGTAGGCCTCCATGGCCATAGAATTGGTACAATTCCATGTACAGAGGATATTTATGGTCTCTTTAGGTGACTTATCAAGTAAAAAGATACAGAATACAAAATCATTTATGAGTCTGGTTCCACCCTTCTAATCCTTAATTGACTAAGCTGTCACAAGAACCAATTCGATCACACCCAGAACCATAAGCATCAGAGTATCAGCAGGATCACAGCAGGGCCCGCGCTGGTCAGATCTCCCCTGGGTCTTTCCGCCTTCTCACTCCTTCCCCGGGGATATCTCTCGTACGTTCATTACCCTGCACACCATGGGCGCAGAGTGTGGCTAGCACTCAGAGATGATTACGATGCCCAGGAAGAGGGACAAACACCTCACAGAGGTGTCCGGAGTCCTGGGAATGTTCTGGCATCTTGGCTGGATTTTAGCTGGAAAATGTGGCTGGCAGAGGAGAAAACCTTCCAGCGGCTGATAGAATGTTGATATCTGGGGAATTTGGGGCATGTCTAAGCCATTTCGATGCCCAAAGTCATGATTTTCAAGACTAGGCAAAAACTAACTTTTTGTGATCTCTCTCAGTTGAGATGAAATATAAAGACTCTCTTGGCTGATATTTCTCGGAGGTGTGATGGTTTTCAGTGGGTTTTAGTAACTTTTGTGGCTGCTGCTGGAGTGGCCACGATGGATGGCTAATCTCTGGTCATTTTCTAGACGGGAAAATTACAGACGCCCACTGCCTCTCATGTATTTAATATTACAACTTCCCAACTGGGCAAAAAAGATTCAAAACCTACATGGAATGGCTCACCAGCTTGCATTTCTTATTCCAAGTGAAAGCAAACTTAAAACTCTTTAAGGACTAGCAGGAGTTAAACACACTTAACAACGTCACAGTCACCAAGCTGTCATACAGATGCAAGTGGCAAAATAAACCCATGGTTTTGCTGATGCCAAGACCCAAGAAAGACAACTCTGTGTACAGTTTCTAACTGTCTTTGTGCTCCTGGAATATCATGTTCTTATTTTCCTTTATTCATTACAGTTCAGATCTGTGCTCCAGGCTAATTGGTGTTTTTGTTTCCTCATAAAGAATGTTCTTTGGTTATTAATGAAGTTACATATCTCGAAGGCACAAAGAGCCTTTCACTGGCTGTCAGGGCATGGCCCCCATTTGAATTGGCGACGGCTGGTTTTTCAAATCATGCCACCTCTCTAGCAATAACAGCACTGTTGGGAATGGAACACTCTCTGACAGGTTACGGCATTTAGCACCATGGATGACATGCTGCTGAAAGCACATTTGGTCATTGAAGGGACCTTCATCTACCTGAGGGACAGCACGGAGTTCTTCATTCGGGTCCGAGATGGTTGGAAGAAATTACAGGTTAATTCTTAAGCTTCCTTTTAACAAACTGCCTCCAAATACCCTCTAAAAATAATTACCCCTGGAAATGCCACTTTTCTGTTTTGAAACTAGGCTGACAATCTCCGGTTGATGTTTCATTTTCAATGTATTGTTTTCTTTAAGCTGGGAGAACTGATCCCCATTCCCGCGGACAGCCCGCCGCCCCCTGCGCTCTCCAGCAATGTGAGTAGTTGCCCTGCCTTGCTTCTCACTCCTTCGCTCCTCAACATCCACGAAGTCCCTCTTGGTGTCCAGAACCAAGCTCTCCAACCTCTGGCCAGCCAGCCCTGCAGGGTTTAGTACCTGGTGGAAGCCCAGAAATTACCAAGTGCCAACAGAATGTTCTCACAGGCAAGCAGAGCAGAAACTGGACCCAGAGGCTGGAGACCTGCTATTTCCATGTTGTAGCTGAATCCTCTTGGGCAGTGAGGGCTTCCAACCCCTCTCGGGCTTGGTTTATTGCCCTGTGAAATCGTGGTTGGCATACACTATCTAGAAAAGCCCTTTACTTTTTGCACTCTGAGACTTCTTTGCCTGATAAGAACATCGGCACCTTCCATTGCTCATTTTTTTGGTCCTACAGCAGCACTTTGAGACAGGTCTTGCCATCCCCACCCTGCCTTGCAGGAAACTGAGGCTCTGATTGAGGAAGTGAATGAGTTGGCTCTAAGACACAGGTCTTCTGCTTCCTCGGTTCAGTGTTCTCTGTAAAAGATTGGAGAATATCCCCTCCCTTCCTGAGGATCCTGTCTTCATGGGGGGAGGGGGAGCACGAAACTCCCAAGAGTGGCCCAAAGACAATGACAGACTATGTAAAGCATCACAGTTGCACCCCGGTGTGCTCTGAAGAACAGATTGGATGCTTATGCAGGACCGTTTGTTTTCCTCTTTTATGTGACAGCCACATCCGCCTCTGCTGATGCCTCCCTCAAGTGTCAGTTACGAGAGGCCTGCGGTAAGTACCGTTCATGCATTTTCCCCGCAAATGCTGGGTGCGTGTCCGCTGCGTGCTCGCCCCGTGCCTGGAGCACGCTCCCTCCCCTTGGGAAGCATAGAGACTAGCAGGAGGGGCAAACGGAAAGCCAGGGAGTTACAACAGTTGGTAAGTCATTGAGGCGAGGCACACACAGGCTGCTGGGGGACCGAGGAACCTCAAAGAATTCTGCCTTCTTTAGAGGAGAGAGCCCTAAACTAAGACCTAGAGGAGCGTTTAGAGCGGGAGAGAGCCAGGTGCGGGGGAGAGAGAGGGCATATTCGAGGCAGAGAGGATTTGGAACAGAGCGAGGCCCGGGGAAGCCCTGGGCATTCATGGAACTGCGGGTACCTCATCTGGCCGAAGAAGCGGGTTTTAAGGCAGAGAAGGGAGAAATTTCGTTTGCAGAGGGCAAGGGCCTATAAGCCAAGCTAAGGGCTTTGACCTCTTCCAGCGGACAACGAAGAGCTACTGAAGGGTCTTAAACAAGAAGCATCTCGTAAGATTGGCATTTCAGAAATTACCTTGGTTACAGTGTACACACAGATCTGAAGGGACAGGCCCAGGGGCCCAAAGACAGTCAGGTGGCTGCTGTAGTCTTTGAACCAGGATCACAGCGGTGAACATGTAGAAAAATAAGATTGGAGAGAAAATAAAAAGGCAGGAGTGCCAGATTTGGTCCCTGTACGGATATGGGGCAGCGAGGATGAGGGAGATCAGGAACGATGCTCAAGTTTCTGCTTGGATAATTGAGGAGTGCTGCTTTCCTTCCTGAGGATCACGTTGTTGCCAGAGTTAAAGCTCTGACTCTTTTCCTTCACGAGCTTGAGTGAAGATGTTTAGATAATTGCAGAAAACTCCTGACACTCAAGGGCAGGAAGTACAACTTCCTGGGACTTCTGTGGGACTCCTGTCCCTGCTGTTAGTCCGCTCCAGTACAGGGCGACTTCCTGCTGCCTTCCCACCCCCATCCCGACACACAGACATAGGTCACATCCACCAAGCTCTCACGCCACTTTGGGTTGCCGTGGCATTGACCATGACCCCAACTCCAGGTGATCTTGCGGCTGGAGAGCCTGGTATCGCCTGACTCTGTTCAGGGTCCAGGGAGAGGTCATCTACACTGGTCATCTTGAGCTCATGGCCCACTCCCAGCTGAATCAAATGTAGCCAAGAGAATGAGATGGACTGGCCTAAGGCCACGCTTTTTAGTGAGTGTCCTGGGAGCATTCTCGAAGAACAAGGCCTGGGCTTGCACCAGAAACGTGTTTCCTGGGGTGCTGCCACTCACTAGTCGGGACCCTTTCCGGGGCACAGTGAGTTTGAGCTACCCGTAGGGTATGTGAGTGGAGGCTGCCAGAGGGAGTTGGATTAGGGGACCTGGTCTGGAGATAGAGACCTGGGAGTCTTCTGCCGAGCCGTGACCAGGGTGAGGGGGTTGGTAGGATTCCCAAAAGAGAGTCTGCACACTGAGCAGAGATCGGAGTGCGAGAAGCGAAAGCAGAAAGGAACCGATGGAAAAACCATGAGAACAAAAAGAAGCTATAGCCTGAGAGGAAGAAAGAACACCAAACAAGGTAGAAGCCAGCAGTGTCACATGCTGCCAAGAGGTCCATCAGAAGAACAAAACGGTGTCCTCCAAATTTAGAAGTCAGAGAAGAGCATATCTGGGGCATGGAGGGGTGCCAACGAGGTTCCAGTTGCTTGAGGAATACATGGGAGATGAGATGAGGAAAGAGAGAAGCGTGTGGAGGTGACCCTGCCAAAGTTCAGCCACGAAGGGGAGAAGTTAGGGCAGCAGCTAAAGGATTTTTTTTAAGTAGTATTTTATAAATTCTAAAGTCATATGTATTTTGTAGAAAATCTGGACAATACATAAAAAGAATGGAGAAGGAAACAGTAAATCCCCTATAACTTTACCAAAACTACAACCACCCCCCAGATCACCCTTTTAAGATTTGATTGTTGAAACTGTATTGTTTTCACAAAAATGATAGCATATTCATTATTAAAAACATCCTGGCTCTTAGAGAAATACAGACATGAGGGCACAAAAGCCCCCAGTCTTGCCATTCGGAAACAGCCATCATTCCAGACAGTTCTTTATATATCTTTGTAAAAAAGGAGAGGTGAAGACAGGTGGGATTGGAGGCATGCATGCGCCTGTGCACCTTCTCCGGGTGTCCCCTGGTATGGGGACACCATCCTCTGGTGAATGCCCCTGAGTATAGCCACAGAAGCATGCCGGTTGGAGGGTGACGAGACCATGGGGCCTCGTCCCTCAGGTGCTGGTCCTCAGGTGCATCGGAGGGAGGAAGACAGAGCCTGTGTGTGCAGCTGGAAGTCCAGTGGCCTGAAAGTGGTCGTGCTGAGTGCAGCCCCCTCCCCATCCTCAGGCTGGTGCTGGGAGGGCTTCGGGGGAAGCCTTGTGTCAGGTGGAGGAGGTGTTCTTAACCTAGACCTCTATCCAGCGTGACGATACAGGCAGAACCAGGGATGCATCAACAAGAAGAAATTGGGAGGTGTGGCCTGTATGGTCTCTTCTCTTCAAAATGGGGAAGGAAAGGGGTGGCGAAACAGAGAAGAATGTCCCAGAAGTGCAGGGACTGCGTGGGGCAGTCTCAATGTTGTGGTTCGTAGTGAGCTGTACCCATCGGGCCGGACCCTTGGTGAGCCGGAGAGTGCCAATATGGTGGCCCTTCGGGTCGGGCCAGGTAGCAGCTGGGATGTTCAGCCCGGAGAGGCAGCGCAGAGATGGGGAGAGAAGCACTGACTACCTCCTGCCTCACCCCGCAGGGCTCATTTTGTGTCTTTTGGTTGAAGACATTTTGAAATAGTTTTCTTTCCTGGGGACTTGGGCTCAGGGTTGGCACCAGCCCTCCCCAAGGTGACATCATGGCAGGAGAGGGCTACTCCTGGATACGTGCCACAGAATGTATTCCAGAGGGCACAGCACGAAGGGCGGGAGAGAGGGATGGGTTTGGGGAGGAAAAGTATAGGAGAAAACAGACTATGGAAGGACTTTTATTTTGGCTGCTGCCCAAGGTGGCAGGAATGTGAGGCTTGAGTTACTGTGTGACCCCTAGTTTCTAAAAGGGTCTACCCGGCAGTCTTAGCAAGAAATGTCATGACCTTCCCCTTTCAGTGCCTGTCCCTCTGGCCCCTCCTGATCAGCCCCAGGCGTACTTGGGAGGTAGAGGAAAGGGCAAGGCCAGCTAGCTTGGTGGAGCTCTGGGATCCAGTACCAAAGCCAGCTTAAAACCCTCTCGGAAGCTGAACTAGGGCAGACCCAGGAGTCTCTAGTAAATGGCCTGCACCCCGGATTCAGATCTCTGAAGTGCTTCCTTTTGTTTTGTTTTCTCCCATATGGAAGATATCGTCACCGTCCAGAGCGGGTCAGAGCACTGAAGCCCGCTGCTTGGGCTCCGAACTCTCCTGCCTCAGGGACAGCCAGGCCGGGGCTGGAACACCGCTCTCAGGCAGAGGCTGACTGACACCCCCTGCAGCACCTTCCCTCCCTGACAGTCCCAGTCTTACTAGCAACCTGAGATGGGTGCGCGGTTGGAGTTTGCTTCTAACTCTTTTAACTCTCACTTACTTTTCACAGCTGCACTTGGTTGCTCTGAACACACCATTTTCTGGGGACCTCCGAGCTGATTTTCAGTGCTTCCAGCAGGCCAGGGCTGCAGGGCTGCTGTCCACCTACCGGGCCTTCCTATCGTCCCATCTGCAAGACCTCTCCACGGTGGTGAGGAAAGCAGAGAGATACAGCCTTCCAATAGTGAACCTCAAGGTAAACCGAAGTACTCTTCCCAAGGGCTCCTGCAGGCACTGGTCTCACCAGGACTGACATCGTCAGAGGCATGCTGGTTCCAGACCCCGCCTGTCCCTGCTTGGCTGTGTGCCTGGGTGGGTCCGTTGAACCTCTCTGTGCCTCCGTTTCCTGACATTTCCCATGGCCCTTCCTGCTGACATGGTACGACTCTTGGAGCAAACAAGTACAAAGTACTTTATATCCATTATCTGAAGAGACGCTTCCAATAAAAGGGAGTTATTCTTTCCTCAGATTGTCAGATGTGGGAACTGAGGCACAGAGGGAGAGAGGAGTTTGCTGGAAGTCACTAGAAGCCAGAAGTCAGGTCCTTGACGCCCAGTTTGGGGCTCCCAGTTCCAGAGAGGAACTGGTGAGCACTGGTCCCAGAGCAGAGCCTCATTGTCCCGCCCCCTATTCTGGTCCTCTCAGCACATCCAAGCTGCCCAAACCTGGCAGATATTTCTCCATCCCCTTTTGCTGGCAAGTCAGGGCTTTGTAGGACCCCTGTTCCACCATGGAAATGGCTGGTTCCTTTAATTCCACAGAGGGACTGCTCTGTTGCCACTCACACACAGCCTGGACCCTGACCTCTCACCGTATCTCACAGCTGCTCTGAGACCCTCAAGTCCCTGTGACCCCCGGGCTCCAACTTGGTACCTCCAGACCCCACACCTGGCCCTTTCCGTCTCTTTCCCTGAGGTTCTCTTCTGCCGCATTCGCCCACTCAGATGACCGGTATTCTTGGAATACAAATAACTGAAGGGAACTAGGCTCCTTCAGGAAAAGGAGTGAGAGGGTCATCTTATCACCTACGGTGCACATTGGCACAAACCCTGGCACAAATCCAAAGTTTGGTATATATGTAGAAAATTTTTAAATATAAGAATTAGTAAAGACCTAAAACACACTTTTGATTGGGAGGAACCTTTATATACCTATAATAAGAGAAATTACCTTAAGAAATAAGCAATAAAACCAAAAGGGTTCTAGGATGGATTGTAACATCAAACCACAAACATTTCCTAAGTTCCCACTCTGTCCAGGCTCAGGGACTGGGGCTGGTGGCTTTGGCATGGGGTGGCCTCTTGGCCTTGAAGAATGAATAAATAGGGCGCCTGCGTGGCTCACTTGTTAAGCATCTGCGTTCGGCTCCAGTCGTGCTCCCAGGGTCCTGAGATCAAGCCCCGTGTCAGGCTCTCTGCTCGGCGGGAAGCCTGCTTCTCCCTCTCCCACTCCCCCTGCTTGTGTTCCCTCTCTCGCTATCTCTCTCTCTGTCAAATGAATAAAATCTTAAAAAAAAAAAAAAAAGAATGAATAAGTAGCTAGTTCGCTAGCAGTCCCATAGCACAGTGACTCCAGTGCAAAATGTCTATCTCTACAGGGCCAAGTACTTTTCAACAATTGGGACACAATTTTCTCTGGCCATGGAGGTCAGTTCAATACACATATTCCAATATATTCCTTTGATGGCCGAGACGTGATGACAGATCCTTCCTGGTAAGTAGGGTTGGTAAGCCTTCAAAGTATATGGAGTGATAGACAGCTTTAGGAGACATTCTAACATTAAGATGCTTTTACCGGCCACCCCTCTGGGCTGTTGCTAGCACAGAGCCTCAGCCAGGCAGCTGAGGGCCGTGGAAAGAGTCCTGCCCTTGCAGCTGGGAGACTTGAGGCCAGTCCCTTAATAAGGGACCTTCCAAGTTTCCTCCACGTTATGAGCCTCAGCGGCCTCCTTGTGAAATGAGCAAGATGATTACATCTATACCATGGGATTCCTGTGAGCATAAAATGAGAGGTGTGAGAACGTCTACCGTGCTGTAGGCACTCAGCAAGGGAAAAGGAATACTGTTCTTGGTGATCCTTTATCCCGGTGCTATGACCTATACTCTAATTCTTTGGAAATGGTGTGTGCTATTAAGATTAGTACAATTTAGTTGGGGCGCCAGGGTGGCTCAGTCAGTTGAGCATCTGACTCTTAATTTTGGCTCAGGTCTTGATCTGAGGGTCATGAGTTCAAGCCCCTCATTGGCGTCCACGCTGGGCATGGAGCCTACTTAAAAAAAAAAAAAAAGATTAGAACAACTTGGTAAAGCTTTCCTCAGTGTCTACCCTATTCCAGGCCTGATGCCCACCTGGAAGGCATAGTAATAAGCTACATGACCCCAAACCTTTCTTTACAAGGCTCACAGTTTACAAGGGAGGACAATCACCAACTAGCTATAGTTCTAGAAAGAACAGTGTAATTGTAAAATGGAGTAACAGATAGGATGATGGGAACGCAGAGGAAAGATTTACCCTTATTTGGGGCTGACAGTCAAGTAGGCTGCCTATAAGAGGAGGCATTTAATGGACTTTGAAAGACCAAAAGGACTCTTTGGTCTGAAAATGAAAACGAAGCCACTCCAGACTACAGGACTTCGTGAGCAAAGGTTCAGAGTCACGAAAGCAGAGAGTATGGTCTGAGAACAGGTACGAGCTGGGTGGGGTTGGAATACAGGGTGTTCGTCTAGTTGAAAGGAGTGACATTCTCAATGGTGGGGAGAGACTATGATGTGGGGTCAGACCATGGAGGGCTCAAGAGTTGGGTTTGATTCATGACTTAGGCCAATTTGTTCTTCGATGAGGCACGCCACAAAGACGTGACATTTCAAAAGTAATGTGGCATAATTCCTTTGCAGGCCCCAGAAGGTCATTTGGCACGGCTCCAGCCCCCATGGCGTGCGCCTGGTGGATAACTACTGTGAAGCGTGGCGAACCTCTGACATGGCAGTCACGGGACTGGCCTCCCCCCTGAGCACAGGGAAGATTCTGGACCAGAAAACATATAGCTGTGCTAATAGGCTCATCGTTCTGTGTATTGAAAACAGTTTCATGACAGATGCCAGGAAGTAATGACCTTCAAACGATTCATAAGAGTTTTCCAGTTTTTCTTATGTGAAGAGTTGACACTGAAATCTAAAAGGTTTAAATGTTGTAAATATTAGTTTTTTTTTATTACACATTCATCACAACAGCAACCAAAGAAAACATACCTCAATACATTCAAAACTGAAGACATAAAGGACTCAGATCAAAAATAAAATCTGATCCATCTATTGGTGCTAGATTCTGCAGGAGACCCCGTGGGGTGTGAACACATCCCGCCATGGTTAAGAGCGAGTTGAAAACAAAGGCCTTGGCATTCTGCCCCCTGCATCCTTCAGAAAGGAATTTCCTCCTTTAACCATTGTTGCTGAGTGTAAGATGTCCTTCATGTTTTCTCACAAAGTCAGTGTTCAGACATGTTACCCTTTCTAAGTTATGTGCCGACCGAGGCCTTATTCTTCATGCATCCCTAATATACACCCGTCCTATGCTGTTGATACAGAGACAGAACTGCTCAAATGATCCCATTCGTACTTTCCGATATTACCAGACTTCAATGTTTATTTCCTGAAATATTATTGCCATCATGCTTTAGGAGTTTTATATTTTTACACAATCATATTTTAGTATGGCATCTGTTTATATAACTCTGACTTGCTGGAAAAGTTTAAACTCCAAATGATCTGAAACTAGAAGAGAAATAGCACCTAAAGACTACCTTTCCCTTGGAGGCCCTCCCCCTCTACCCCCACCCCCTGATTTTATGACTTCCTTGGGGCAACTCGAATTACAACTGCTTGTTGAACCAATAGGTTCATGGGGAGGAATTTTCTGAGATGCATATATCTCCGTGCTGTTTACTTTGATTTTTTTTCCCATGTAAGTGAACATAAAGACATCTTTTCCAGGCACTTTCTTCTGTTTGACTCTTTGCCCCCATTCCTTTATTCTCCACCGCTGATGTGGAAGTGGCCCTGGGGCGAGTTTGCTCACCCTGCCGCTGCCACACAGCCCTCAGGAGATGATCAGAGAACTAGAGGATTTCCCGGCATGCTCCTGTGTACCTGCCCATTGTCTCCTCCTTGGTGGGGGGGGAGCGTGGGGTGGGCAGAAGAACCCCAGCAGGGGAAACACAGTGAACTGTGACTGCCGCAATGCATGACCTTGGACAAGCCTGCCTTGTTCTTTCAAGAAGAACAAGGACAAAAGGATAAAAGAACCCTAATATAAAGCTGCCAGTTATTAAACATCAACCTTATTATAAGGCCCATTTACCTTTCTTAATAACTCTGCAAGGTAGGCATTTCTAGCTCCACTTTACAAATGGAAAAAAAAAAAAAAAAAAAAGTCGAGGCTCAGGAAGTCCCTTGTTCCAGGTCGCCTAGCTGGTGAATGGTAGGGCTACTTTCAGACTCAGTCTGTGTCAGCTCTTTGCAAGAAGTCCCTGCAGTGGGCTGACTGTCTGCTCTCTCCAGCTCTGAGTCTGTGATGCTCTGGCTCTTGGCTCAACCCTGCAAGAGAAACAGAATCACCAGGCAAGGGGCCTGCCAGGAGACTTCCTCCCATTCGGCTGAACTGGCCCAGAAACCGGCAAAGTGAATCCACCCAAATAGCCCTTGAGGTAGGAAGGAAATTGAGAACAACAACAACAAAAAAGCACACAGCCCACAACCTCCACTTACGGGCGTCCTAAATGGAAGAGTGATGAGACTCTCTAATGAATCATAAAATAAAAGGCAGTTACAGGTCAGAAAGTCCCGAAGTGGATTGTGGGGATCCGCCCACCCACTGAGTGATGGGGGTGGGGGTGGGGCCTGGGAGCTTCCTGGCATGGACGGGAACTGGGAGAGGAGTAGGGCAGGAGGCTCCTGAGCTCACGAAGTGAAGATGCCATCCATTTTAGTCAGAGCCCGCCACGACCATGGGTCACGAAGCGGGCAGGGCAAGATGGGAGTTCGGGGATTGCCAAAGGAGGAGATACTCCTTCTGCTAGCCCTGGGAAGGGAGGTTGAGTTTCTTGCCCTGGCTTCTCAGTCTTCATTTGGCGCTGGAGTCAGTATAACCAACCGGTCCTCCTGGAAGAGGCCCTGAAGCAACCCGAACCCTTTCAGTCTCTGAGAATGAAGGTCAAAATCCTGGGCGTTCAAGACCCTCATTAGGTCTTGAACATCAGCTTTCACATCACTTCCAAAGGCCAACAGCACAGTGTCCTCATGGTGACTTAAGTGAGTCACGTAGACTCTTCTGTCAGGCTGTTGCTCGTGTCCCACCCCATGTCAGGACCATTTGCTGATAGCCAGTGTAGACTGCTTCATCCACAACATCTCCCAGTTCCCTGGACCTGTCTACCTCTCTCTTGTCATTCTTCCTCCTCTGAACATCCGGCGCACTTGTCGCACAATTGAAACACAGAAGCGGAAAGGTCTCTAAGGCTTCACTCCCCTCCTGGAGGGCCCTCAAGCCAAGAAACAGACTGACGCTCTGAGGCACACTAAGGGAAGGAGGTACGCCACAAAGAGTTCATCTTTACCGTGCTGGAGGCCTTTGAGTACTTGCTCTGAGTCTGTGTTGTAGACTCTCAAGGTCTGAAGCCCACAGCATCCAAGGTCCCCCGTCTAGAAGCAGAACCAGAATAACAGAAGCAACTGTCAACATAAATGAGGGGCTGGGCCCCACGAAGAGGCAGACTTTGGAGGGTTCAGGGGAGCCGAGAAACTAAGAAGGAATGGGGGGGGAGATGGAGAAAAGCATGAAGGAGAAGGTCCGTCCCGCCTGTGTTGTGGGCTTGAAACTGGGACCAGCAGCTCCACCCAGGATGAGCTGTGCAGAAGGAACAGTTCAGTTCCTCCACCCAAAATGCGAGCTTTACAATGACCAGAAAGTGGGGACTCGGGAAGTTGAGAAGACAACAAACTAGCAAACAAAAATTCCAGCACTCACAGGGAAGAGCCGAGTGTGGGGGATGTGGTGGGGGATGAGAGGTGAGAGCACACTGGCCTTGAATTCTGGGATGAGGCATTTGAACTTGATCCCGCAATTGGTGGTCCATGTTGGGAAGATTTTAAGAAGATAAGATATGGGATCAGGTCTTTGTTCGAGAAAAATCAAGCAGGTCTTTTGTTTATTCATTCAAACATTCAGAAATACTTTTTGAATGATGAGCTTGCACCCAGGACTAGGTTTGGATTTGGAAGTACAAAGACAGATGATGCTCCCCGCTTTTTAAACCCACCGAATGCATTCTCGTGCCACAGACTATTGCAGACCTCGCCCCCACTTCCATAGAGACCTCACCAGTGCAGGCAAGTACCTGTGCACAGTCTCTGCCTAACCTAGCAGCTGGAGTAGCACTTTTCTGATTATGCCTTGAGCTCCTGGATCACCGAGACACCACTGAGAACCTTGCAGCTCTTCAATCCCCACTGGCTGACTTTCCTCTTTGCCTCCCACCTTCTACTTCAACTTGCAGGGCAGCCAAGTATAGGCAGGTCTCAGTTTGGGTTCGAATTTGGGCTCCGTTCCCAAAGAGCCTTGTAATCACAGGCAAGTTACAGAAAATTGTCCCCTACACTCAACCTTTCCCTGCAGCTGTTTCTTCATCCATGAAACAGAAATAGTAATGGGAAAACCACTCTCTATTGAGTTAAGTTGTTGGAAGCTCTAGAAAGGGTATTCTCACCCTGAGTAAGCATCTGTAAGTGCTCACTGTCTTTGGCCTGCCCTGATGTTTCCGGGAAGGAGGAGCTGGGGGTCTTGCCTTGCTGGCTGATGTCTTCTAATCTGCCTGGTTTCTCGGCCTGACCTCAAGCCCAGGGCTTGGGCTCCACCTACACACGCTAGTGCAACTATACCTGTTAGTGAAGATCCACTGCCCCAAGCCCCTAAGTGGGTGAGAGCCCCAAGCTTCTGGCAACCCTCGCCCTATGCTTCTCCTCTCCATAATCCAACAACCGAAGTGTTATCATCGGGCTCTGCAGGGGCTCCCGGATTCCGCTCTGGCCCTGGGGCTGGATTCCGCCTGAGTGACGGGAGCACGTGCTACAGTGACTATGAAATAGTCTGATGAGTCCCCTGCCTGCGCCTGCTCGGCACCCTGAGTTCCAAAAAGTATCCACCGTGCCCTGTTATTTGATCTGTTTGTGGAGGAGATTGGCTCCCCCATCCCTCCTAGACTCGCTCTTTTTCCCCTGGGCCTTCTGTCAGTGAATGGCACTGCCACCTAGCCAGCAGCCAAGGAGTCATTTATCTCTTCCTCTCCTCATTCATTCAACAAATAAGGACTGGATGCTTCCTTCGAAGTAGCAGTAATAACAACAGCAACAGCAACAATTAAAAAAAAACACATAAAGGAAAGTGCTAGGAAGGTCGACAAAGTCTAGATATTTCCACGATGGCTACTTCTAGTCTTCTGAATGCCACAATACTTAACCGGTATCTTGAAGGTGCTCTGCTCTGCTGTAGGTGTTGGTCTTTGAGACACAGCAGGGTCTTGGCTCCTCTCTTACCTTCCGTGGAACTTCGGCTCACACCTCCAGGCTGATCTCCTGGCCTCCAGCTTCCCCCTCCAGTTCATTCTCCACACCAGGAGAGAGAGCTCTCTGAAGAACCTGCCACACTCTGTCATTTGGGTTCCCCCTTAGATGAGCGTTCATTTGCAAGCAGTTTATGTGGGAGGTGATCCCGGGACACACCCGACAGGGAAGTGGGGAAGTGAGACAGAAGGGAAGGCAGGCTCTAAAGGGGGGTATCTGGTCACCACTGTGGATAACCAGATCATGCTCTCCTCTTAGGAACTCCGGGAGCCTGTATGCAATGAATAGGCACTGCAGAATTTCCCACCTAAGGGACAAGGGAGCTGTGGTTGTGACACACCACCAGTCACTGAAAGGCAGGGGTGCATTAAATTCCAGTACTTCTGAGTGGCTGTGCCCAGGCAGGGTGGGTCAGGCCGCCAGAGAAAGCCCTTAGGGTAGACTCGTGCAAGCACAAATTGGAGGTCTCTAGGCTGGGCACCCCAAAACCTGCTAAATCAGACTTCTCTAATGGGAAGCCACACAGGTTGTATTTCAAGAACAATGCCAACCAGGCAGAAACCTCGAGAACTTTTTGGGAGCTGGAAACCTGGCAAGAGTGGTTATCTGACAAACAGGACAAAGGCAGTGTCTGCCTGGGACTCTGGCCGCTGATTTCTGCAGGACCGTGCCAGCAAGGACTGGAGGCAGCCGTGCTCCGGGGGCAGCTGGGAAAGCTCCCAGTGACCTGTGCAATGGCTCACGGCACTTGGAAGACCCATTCCTCTTTTTCAATACAGACTTTCATATTTATAAATAGAGGAGAACAACGAGCATCTGTTAGCCATCCGAGGAGATCAAGTGGCCTCAGTATGGAACCAGAAGATCGATCAGAGCCAATGAAGAAGAATTATGACAGAAAGAAGGAGGTAACTTTTAAAACAATTCAAGTCTGTATTTCGGTGAAAAGACAGAGCGTAGAGGAAGCACGAAATAGAATACTGGGAGAACAAGAAACAATCTTTGAAAATAAAATAATTATATGTGTCCCTAAGTCAACTAGAACTGCAGCGTATATACTCTTGAAAAGTGACTTAGCGAGTTGTCAGAGAAATTCATAAGAATCAGTGCGATCCCATCAGAACACAGACAAAAAGATGAACTCACCAGATGAAAAATAAGAGAGAGGAAGATAGATATAATGCTATAATATTTATGTAATAGCAGTCTTAGAATCAGAAAGAAGAATGGATAGATTTTTAAAAAGATTTTTATTTCTTTATTCGACAGGGAGAGACATACAGTGAGAGAGGGAACACAAGCAGGGGGAGTGGGAGAGGGAGAAGCAGGCTTCCTGCTGAGCAGGGAGCCCAACACAGGACTCGATCCCAGAACCCTGGGACCATGACCTGAGCCGAAGGCGGACGCGTAACGACTGTGCCACCCAGGCGCTCCCCCCACCCCTTTTGAAGGTAATCTCTACACCCAACCGGAAGGCTCCTCGGGAGGGCCCAAGCCCAACCACCTTTCTTAGTGTCCATTTCACCCACCACAAATTCTTCCCTTCTTGCCAGACAGCGGTAGGAGCGTAAGTAGCTCCCTTCTGCTCCTACTCCCAGCTGGAAACAGTGCCAGCTTCCTACCTTACTCACAAAAGTCTAAGGGCAGAATAGATAATGATGATCAGCTTGGGAAGACCAGGTCTCCCAGGGACCCCCTCTCTGTGGCTGATTGCTTGGTGCTTCCCCAGTATTTGGCTTAGGGGGAGGGTCGCCTCCCATTACAAACACTGCTCTCCCCACAAAGCAGAGGATTCTGGCTCTAGGCCACTTTTTTTTCTCAGTCCCAGTCATCTCATGACGATTAGAAAGGAGGCCTGGAGGACAGCTGATAAGGACATTCTGACACCTTTCAGTAAACCCCAGCAGGGGAAACTGGTGCTATGGTGGTGGGAGGGAGGGGGCAGCTGTCCTGAGACAGTGGATGCTTAGAACCTCTTTGTTCTCATCTCTGGGCTTTAGATGGAATTCCTGGACAATAAGAAAGGTCCCACTGAGTATCCTGTTACCTTTGAACAATGGAAAGGGGATGGGCTTGCAAAGATCTGGGGGAAGAGTGTCCCAAGAAGGAGGGACAGCAAAGGTAAAGGCCTTGAGATCCAAACTCGGTTGGTATGTCTTAGGGGCAGAAAGAAGCTGGTAGAGCCGAAGCAGGAGGCAGTGAGGGGAAAGACAGCGCCAGCCGAGGGAGGATGGGAGGAAGCTGCAGACCACCTAGGCTCCTAGCCACTAAGGTAAGGCGTTTGGATTTTATGTGTGGTTGCTCTGAGAAGCTACTGGAGGGAGGAAAGCAGGAAAGGGACACGAACTGGTTTTATTTATCTTTTTGGAGGCAGCAAATCATACAACTGAATGTATCATTTGGATATTTTCTGCTGTCAGAGAACACAAAACTAGCATTGACTCTTCATATACAGAGAGTGTCACAAACACGTACTCGCCTCCTGCTCTAGCATTCATTTTATTACTGACATAGATACAACTAACTAGATGTTTGCTCTCAGCAGATCCGTTAGGTTTGACAGTGTATAAACTGATTTTTTGTTTTGCAAAGGCCACTGTGACTTCTGTGTGCTGAAGGGACTGGGGAGCAATGCTGGAGGCAAATGGCACAGTCCGAAAACTGTCACAGTGATTTAGCCAAGATGCCATGCTGTCCTGGGCCATGGCTCAGCCGAGGACATAGTGAAAAGTGGGCAGATTTGGGTTGGATTTAGGAGGAGCCTCCTGAAAGGGCTCCGTAGTCCGAGACTGATTCCTGGGATTTGGGCCCGGCCAGTTGCCCCCGTGGTGTCCCTACTTCCCAGTATAAGAATGACTCCCCCGAGTCGTAAGTCACGGTTGGTTGGTTGGTTGTTTTCTTCATTGTTGTATCCCCAGGATCAAAAAGGGATCCGCCAGTTGGTAGGTGCTCAATAAATGTGTCGAATAATTGAAAAAGCAATAGCTGGGTCAGGTTATAATTGAGAAGCCGATGAGACCTACTCATCCTCTTACCATCTATGCCTAAATGATGCATGAACCCACGCCCTATATGTTTGCAAAATTCTATTTTTAAAAAATGGAATGGGGAAGCAGTTCCAGTTGTCACTAGCCAGCTATCGATATCCCATGCCTCGTGAGTCAAAAACTCACTTCTCTACCAGAGGAGCAAATTCCCTACCCTCCTCTTGGTCCTGCCTCTTGGGGGACCTGGAAGAATTCCACCGAGCAAACCAGACTGCCTACCGGAGGGATTTCTTCTCTTGGCCACAGTCCCGGAGGAGTTCCATTTCCTGGGGACTCGGCTTCCTGGCTTGAGCTGGCTTGAAGCGCCAAGGGATGAGGAAGGTCTATGCAGGCCCTGTGCTGTGGATTCAATGCTGCTCAAGAGGAGACGCTTCCTCCTACTCCAGTACTCTCCTTCCCAGCCCCAGATTTCTACTTTTGCAATTCTTCAAGGAAAAAGATCACCCAGCTCTCGGAACCCTTGGAATCTCATTGTGAGGAGGAAGAACTTCTCTTGTATCTGCCTGCCGATCCCTTCCACTTTCAAACAGCCCAGCTTTGACAGAAGCATCCTTTGTTACGTAGTGCACAGACGACCCATTCCAGCTTCCTGACTTCTTTTTTTTTTTAAGATTTTATTTATTCATTTGACACAGAGAGAGAGATTACAAGTAGGCAGAGAGGCAGGCAGAGAGAGAGGAGAGAGGAGGAAGCAGGCTCCCCACTGAGCAGAGAGCCCGATGTGGGCCTCGATCCCAGGAGCCTGGGATCATGACCTGAGCCGAAGGCAGCGGCTTTAACCCACTGAGCCACCCAGGCGCCCCTTCCTGACATCTTTTGACGGAGACTTCTTAGAACAGCTGCTGACAGCACAAGGCCTGGAAGGCCAGCTTCTCCCCGGGAGAAGCTTCTTTCCTCCGGGAAAGAGGAATCCCGGAGCCCGGCACCACCTCGCTGAGCCAGACCTCTTAGGGTCTCTCACCTTATTACTTACAAATCTCCACGTGAAGGGACCTGTTGCTGTATTATTCAGCCTTCTTTGGTTGTGGGACAGAAATCCAGTTAACCCTCGCTTACCTAGAAAAGGAGAGTTACTGGTGCTTGTACATAGGGGCGGTGGTGGCTGGAATTGGGGTCCCTGTGTCCAAGTAAACAAATGGTATTGTTAACTTTTTCGCCCTCCACTGCCCACGCCTTTCCCTGCATCACTCATCTTGACTTTTCTGTGTGCTCGGGCCTCATTTTCTCTTACTTGGGATGGCTTCATCCTGGCGAGGATGGGGCACAGGAAGCACGGCCGCCCGAAGCTCCTGACCTGTTCTTTAGCTCCGCTAGGCCGAGGCCGTGAGGAGGCTGCTCTCTCCTCCCGGTGCTTAACCTGATCCAAGTCGCAGCTGCCGCTCCGGCCAGCCTCCCCCAGTCTCCGCCCCCAGGCTCCAGGCTGCGGGACGGGGCTCTGTGATTGGTCGGGCTCCGGGGGCGTCATCACGGGGTGGGGGCGGTCCGGAATCTGCGGCCGGGGGCAGCGCCACCGGAATCCGGCAGATTTTTGAAGGCGAGGTGGTGAGACTGCCGGTTTTTTGTAAAGAAAGTCGGGAAAAAGAGCTAGGCAGGCAAACACAACAGGAGAGCGGGTTGAATGCCGTCCGGGGACCGAAGAAAGAGTGCGCGCTCAGGCTGGGTTTGTTTTCTTTGCTAACTTAAAGCCGAAATATGCACGTCGCGGGCAGGAATTGTAGTGAGGAAGTGAGCTCCGCGACTTCCTCCGTGGAGACGCGTACTCCGGAGGGGGTAGCGGTGAGAGGAGGTCCTGCCCTCGCACCAGCCCGCCCGAGGCTCTGGGGGGGCGGGGGGGACACGCTTCAGGGGGTGACTCAGTGCGGTGTGTCAGGCCTTCTCGGTTCTGCTCTGTCCAATTCTCCAAAGCCAAATAAATAGGAAGTGTGGCAGACTGGATTCTTTTTAGCAGCAGTACACTTGGGTTTGTTTTCATGGGCATGAGTCCACTGGAAAGCAATTATTTTCTCTTGCCTTCTTGCTGCATCAGAGAAATGGAGCAATTTTAAAGAGAGATTTCAAAGAAACAATTTTGTAGCTTACAAAGTGGAATCACAGAGTGACTGCCAAGTTGGCTGTGCTGATATGTCAGGACTGGTTCTTTTTTAAAAAAATAAAACTGTGTATATTTAAAGTGTACAACATTTTGACATACATATACATAGTGAAAAGATTACTACAGTTAAGCTAATTAACATATCCCTCTCTCCATTTGTTACCATTTGTATGTATTGGTGTGCGTGCGTGTGTGTGGTGAGAGCACCTGAGATTTACTCTTAGCAATTTTCCAGTATACAATACAATATTACTTTTTTAAGATTTTATGTATTTATTTGACAGAGAAAGGGAGAACACAAGCGGGGGAACGGCAGGCAGAGCAAGCGGGAGAAGCAGGCTCCCCGCTGAGCAAGGAGCCTGATGTGAGACTCCATCCCAGGAGCCTGGGATCATGACTCAAGCAGAAGGCAGATGCTTAACCAACTGAGCCACCCAGGCCTCCCTACAATACAATATTACTAACTATAGTCACTGCCCTGTGCATTAGATCTCTAGAACTTACTCATACCACATAAGTGCAACTTTGTACCCCTTGCCCAATGTCTCCCCATTTCCTTGGCCTCCCCACCTCTAGTAACCACCTTTCTACTCTCTGCTTCTATGAATTCGACTTTTTTTAGATTCTACACACGAGTGAGATCATGCTGATTTTTCTTTCTGTGTCTGGCTTACTCAACTTAACCGAATATCCTCTGGGTTCATCCATGTTGTCAGAAATGGCAGTATCTCCTTTTTAAAGGCTGGATAATGTTCCAGTATGTGTGTGTGTGTGTGTGTGTGTTTAGGTTGTTTCCGTATCCTGGCTATTGTGAATAATGCAGCAATGGACATGGGAGCACAAATAGATCTTCGAGATACTGATTTCATTCCGTTTGGATATGTACCCAGAAGAGGGGTTGCTGGATCATATGGCAGTTCTAGTTTTAATTTTCCAAGGAAACTCCATACTATTTTACATAATGACTGTACCAATTTACATTCCTACCAATAGCGTACAAGAGTTCCCTTTTCCCCACATCTCCTCCAATACTCGTTCTCTCTTGTTATTTTGATAATAGCCATCCTAACAGGTGTGAGGTGGTATCTCGCTGTAGTTTTGCTATACATTTCCCTGATGATGAATGATATCAAGCATCTTTTCATGTACCTCTTGGCCATGTGGATGTCTTCTTTGGGAAAAATGTCCATTCTGGTCCTTTGCCCATTTTTAAAATCAGGATTCTCTTTTGTGTGTTTGTTGTTCTTGAGCCGTATGAATTCTTTATATATTTTGGATATCAACCCCTTATCAGATATATGCTTTGCAAATATCTCCTCCTGTTCTTTAGGTTGGCCCTTCCTTGTGTTGATGGTTTCCTTTGGTGAGCAGAAGCTTTTTAGTTTAATGTAGTGCGATTTGTTTAGTTTTGCATTGGTTGCCTGAGCTTCTGGTTTCCTATCCCAAAAAATCATTGCTACGACTAGTGTGTCAAGACTTGTTCTGATCATATAGTTCCTATGAAAGTCACATGCTAGAGTCAGAAAAGATCTTGCCAAACCAGATCACAGCCAACCCTGTCACACAGCAGAAGAGGAAACTGAGGCCTAGAGAGGGGAAGAGAAAGATTTAAATGGCTGTAGTGAGTTTGAGGCAAAGTGAAGTCTCACACCCAGGTCTTCTGCACTGTTGCACTTGAATCTTGCCACTAAGTCACTCAAGACTGCTTCATAAGTAAATAATGGAGCATCTCCTACAGCACTGCTTCTAAATGTCCTTGAAAACAGTTGATGGGAAATTTCAACCTGCTGCTGCAAGGGAAGTTGCTAAATGAATTCGATTCTTGCATGCCAAAAATATCTCTGCAAAGATGTGCCTCTGTCCTTGTTTAAACACAGGACACTGAATTCAGCCATCAAGGACATGCCCCGGCCTCCCAGAAGCCTTCTAGATCTCTGAATTCCTGTGGTCTGAAAGTGGTCTCCTGGAATCGGCTGCTTGACAGTGTTTTTGTCGTCTCTGATAACTTCCGGGCTCCCCCCTCCTGACTGTTGGGCTGTGCTGCTCAGACTGGCCCCCCTCGACCTGCCGCCCCACTTTCACAGTGAGGCCGTGTGGGTCCCTTGCTCCTCCAGACCTCCCTGGCTCTGTGCCCTGCACTCTGATCTGCCTGGAACACAGAACTGGGTTTCCTTGTGCTTTGACTCCCAGGTAGGTTAGGCCAACTGGCTAGAGATTGTTGGGAGGGTGGAGTGCGAGGTCAGGTGATTTCTCTGCCAGGTTTCCTGTCTTCGGGCTCTCCAAGGTCTGGCTGCACCCCTCCATAGAAAAGAACACCACCGTCAAGCGGCATCCTGGGCAGGGCTCTCTCTCCAGGTGCCCAGAGCTCCTCCTCCCTGCACCCGTTGTTCAGGCCTGAGCTGGTGACAGCACCTGCTGTTACTGGTGCCTCGAGGAACACTGTGGGCTTCTGCATTCTCCCTTGTGCTTTCTCCATAGCCTTTTTGGACTTTGAAAACAGTCCTTTTATTAAACGTTCCTCAAATTACCCCATTCGCGTGTGTCACCCGTTCACTGGGACTTGGATTGAAAAACTACCTAGCACCAACCTGGGACTTCAGTCTCCCCTCATCTCTGGGACTTACTCTATCCCAAGAGAGACAGTGTTCAGAGTCTAAGTTCAAGAGTCCATCTGCTTGGAGTGGCCTTGAACCTAGACTTGAACCTAGACTCCTAAGTCTTAATCATTTATTCCTGAGAACTTTATTCCTGAGAACAAACCTCCAAACCTAGGGCCAGAACTCCTTACATGGAGATGGCAAAGAGTCAGAAATCAGGACCTTGAGCAAGGAGCTCGCTGAGCTGTACTGCTGTCTGGCCGGTGCTCTGTGTCTTCTAAGGCAGAGGGACAAGGACAGGGCCCAGGAGTCCAGAAAGAGAGCTTACCCTGCAAACATCAGATGCCAGAGTGCTTCTGCGATTTCTCAGGCTTCGAAGAGCTGGGAGAAGGGATTTGTGTCCATGTTTCGGCCTGAGCACGAAGGAGGAGCAGCACCTGCCAGGACCTGGTGTGACAGTGGCAGTGGGGGGTCTGGTAGATGGACTGAAAGAGCCCCTGGGGAAGGGGGGTCACAGTATTCTCCTCTCTGCACTAACCCCCCGTAGCCCACAACTTCGAAGTCCTGGTCCCCCTAGACTAGTCCTCCCCGGCATCCCTGAAGCTCCAAGTCCCCGTTCTGGCAATCACAAGCTATTCAGTAGTAGCCCGTGCCGCCTTTATTTCTGTCCCTCATTGTGCTAGACACAAAACATGTGCGATCGAGAATAATTTACAGTCACTTACAACCTGCTTCCTTCAGACTGCCACTTGAGCACGAAACTGTGTGGGATAGCAGTTTCACAGAAGAAATAAGCAGTTGCAAAGATGCCCAGAGTGATAATATTATCTCACATGTTTTACAGTTTGTCAGACATTTTCTCATGCAGTACATACCAATTGAGTCTCACAATAAACCTATTGTATATGTGTGAATCTATCTCTCTATCCATCTATCTATCTCTCTATGTATCTATCCATCCATGTATATATCAAAAGTATCAGAAGAGCCCCAGGCTTCAAGAAATAAAATGACTTACCCAAGATCATATAAATAGCCAGAAAGAATTCCTTCTTTATATTTCTTGTGATCTCATTGTGTAATATATTAGTTGTGATTATGTCTGTCTTCCACCTGGGTCTGTGAGCTCACCAAGCATAGGGCCCATGGCTTATTATATTTTTTGTCATATATGCCAATAAGTGTGTGCATGTGTGTGTGTGTTCACTGCCTCTTTAATGTTTAATGAATAATAAAACAACCAGTCGTGTATCTATCACTTAGATTAGCAAATAAAATATCTTACCATCCCTGTTGAAGGCCCTTCTTTGTCCTTTCCCTCTCTCTCTCTCTCTATCTACTAAATTATTTTGAATTATTTTATCATACTAATGCATCCTTAAAAATCTCTTCTTTACTTGTGTATGTCACTTAATGTTATGTAAATGGATTTGTGGCCCATTTATCCTCACTGCCCCTACATAGCCTCCACATTGTACACAGACACGTCCTGTGTACCATAGGGGCCTGGCCTAGCCTTGCCCTAGTATGGTCAGAAACCAGATGTCTACTTGCTATAATCCAGTCACCAACAGGTTGAAGAAGGCTGGTCATAGGTTGGAGTTGGGTCTGGGTAACAAAAATCATGGAACAAAACATCTTGTGGCCCCCAGCTGTATTGCATACCCTCTGTGGCCACAGATCTGGTCTATTCCAGCGGAACATCCTGCAGACTGCTTACTACTTGAAGCAAGAGTCCCACTTTGGAGCTCAAAACTCTCTGCTCTCAAGGCCAGCTTTCTGAGTCACAAGGGGCAAGCACCACCCCACTATGCTTCATGACCTTGTACTCTCCATTAATTCAACTTCCGCTTCCTTACACACTTCCCTGTTACATTCCTGGAAAATTTATGACACATTTTAACAACCATTTCAACAATGCAAGCGGTCCATGAAAATCTTAAAAGCAGCATTTTTCAAACTGTGGGCTGTGACCCACTAAGGAGTTGTGAAATCCATCTAGTGCATGTGGACCAGGATTTTTAAAAACTAAGGACATAGAATTGAGTGTTACCTGGTCAAGAAGCCAGGACTACACAATATCAGCAGGTATTCCCAGCAGCAAGCAAAGGGTAAATATTGGTTTGTGGAAGTTCTGATACAGCGATGTGGGGGTCCAGTGGGGGTGGGTACCAGGTCACAGTGTAAAGTGTATTTCTTACTATAGATCACACACAAAAAAGTGTTTGCTAGCCATTGCTCAAGAGGAAGTTTGCAGAGGACACTGGTTGCTTCCTAATCGGCCACCTAGCCTCACTTTCTCCACGGTGGGATAGCCCTGTGGTCTGGGTGAGCTCTAGAAGTATCCATGGACTGATGTAAACCAATTACTATAATTGCAATCAGTTGCCGCCATGATTGGTTCCTGGGTGGGCAGCAGTTCTCGGCCTAGACTGAGATATGTCTTAGTGTATGGCCACAGTGAAGGGACACATGACCCCATTAATCTGGGGATTCTGTCTCTTAGGAAATCCAACCAAATCCTTTGATGGGCCTGGAAACATGACAAATAAATGCCTTGGAGATGCCCAATCTGGTCTGAAACACAAAAAGGCTATTTGCTGTCCACCCCACCCCCATCCCAGGCCAGAACTTGACAGGGAGGGAGGAGAGACGAAAAGGGCAAACAAGACACAGGGTGATTTCCAAGCTATGTCATTGATAACCTACTTATAAAAGTCACGGTTTTGCTGTCCTAAAGAGAGCATGGTAGTTGACCACGGGTCCCTCTTAAGCTCCAGGTTCCTCCAGGGAGGCGTTTACATGCTGGAAGAACCTGGGCACTCAGGAGCTGAATTCCTGGGGGAACAGGGATTTGGGAGTCTTCCGTATGTCCGCACCAGGGGAAGGTGGGGGAGCAAGTGAGGTTGTCCAGGAAGAGATGTGAATTCAGTCAAAGTGAGAAGACCTGGGACAGACCTTAGGGAGCAGTAGTGCTTGGAGACAGACAAAAGAAAGTGGCAAGAGGGAAGACCGCCACCAGCGCCGCACCTGTTCCGCTGTACCGCGGGGGACGCAAACAGCGGCAATTGCCCGCTCTGGCAGCCTGCCAAGACCTGGTGTCCACTTGCCCACCAGAAGCCCAGGGCTTCTGTGATGGAGATCTGGGCGGTGGGAGAAGTGGGAGAAGGCTAACTGGGTAGACGTCAGCATGGGCGGAGGGCCTGTCGGGAGGGAGGAAGAGGATGGGGTGGCATCGGCCACATTTGGTCACTTAAATGTAATCATTCTGGCACCATTACAAATTTCATTTTCAATAAAAATGTAAATGACTTTCCGTGTGTATGCTTTGGAAAGTCAGACTGTTGTTTCTTCGCTGGAACACGATGCAGGATCTGGGAGATGGTCTGGAGAATTGAAGTTAGGATCCTACAATAAGTTAATTGTATGCAGCCATCTCCCTCACTTTACTGTGAGCTCCTAGAAGGAAAACAAGGGCTGGGATGGAAGGTGACCTGTCTGTGTTTGAGAGAGGAGAGAAGAACAGTTGCACGGAAAGACCTCTGGCTTTAGTCCTGTCCTTCCAGCGGCCCCTGGCCTTCCCCGTACAACCCGGCCCGTGAGGGCTGGGAGAGAGAAAGCAGTGCATCCAGGAAGCCCGACCCCTCTCCCCCCACACTGGCTTTTTGCGGGGAGTGGGAGGAAGAAACCCATCTCAAATAAATAAAATGAAGTCATCTGTAAATGGAACTCTCGAGTAGGGTGAGGAGCAGAACCTTCTAGAAACTGAAATATATAGATTCTATAAGTTTGGTGGTATATGGCATTTTCTTCTTTCATTTCCTTAAGCTTCACAGTCAAATTCCTTTGGAAAGTACCTAGTTGTCTTCACTGTCTTACCAGAAATGAGAAAAGAGTTTGAGTTGCATTCTGGGGCATGAAGGAGGATTCGAGACCTGTACTCTGGGGGCCAGAGTTGGGGATGCCGGCATGGTATGCCTCTACCTGAGCAGTGCTCATCCAATGCTCAGGCTCTTTGAAATCTCTCCTAAAAATGTGTCCTGGCCATTGCTCTTAACTTGGGTGAGATGCTTCTCAGAGCCTGGCTCCTGCTCCTGCGTGCCATGTCTGCCCAGCTCAGCCTAGACGTGGGAACGAGGCAGAAGCCTAGGTGTCTTCCCACTGGAGGCTGGGGCCCAGAGAGGGAGGCTGGGACTACCTACCATCCAGCCCTCTGAGGGCAAGACTAGTACAAACAGATCCATGGTTATGTGGCCATGGGACTGCTTCCCGGGGTCAGGGAGAAGATGGCTCAAGCCTGCTAGCCCTCAGCCCTAAATCACCAGGGCCAGGAAGCTGGCATTACTTTACAGTTTTAAGACAAGGTAAGGAGGGTGGTAAAGGTCAGAGAATGTGTCTCTGGGGAGACAGGGAAAGCAGTGGGGAGAGCTTAATGCACGTCTGTGTCTTTGCAAATCAAGCAGTCAAAATTGAGCAAAGATTAACTACCAGGATTAAACATACACACACAAAAATTCACATGCACCAAGGGTCCACTTCTGTTTTCCAGTATCCATGGGGGCATTTATAAAATTAATCAAAAATTAACAAATAAATAAAGTCCGCAAAGCAGAGAAAATATCCAGAGGACAAATTCTTTATCCATAGTGTGTTTAAAAGGAGACATCCATAACAAAAGTCCAAATGAAAACAAAACAATACAAAACACAAAACAAAACATTTTCTTAAAGCAACCCAAGCATTTGGGGAAACCAGCTTGACAGAGGCGAGTGGGATAGACAGCCTGTGAGCATATTTTTAATGTTTGAAAAGCAGCAGAGACAATGGCAGAAGCTGAATCTCTTTTGCACTGTATTGGCAACATAGCTTGTGTTTGAATCCCTTTTGATACCTCTAACAGTTACAACTGTGTTGCGCTGCAACAGAAAATTCCATGGTGATTTTTAAGATGTCTGCGTAATAGGAGGTCAGGCAGTAGGCGTTTCATTCCTGACAGTTGGTGGACTGACCCTCCCATGGAATAAACCTAAAAATGTTGGGGAAATATATCTTCCTAAATGCATGTATCAGCTGGCAAGAAAGGAAGGAGATTCTTGAGCCAAAATACTAAGTGAAAGAAGGGACTCATCGTGGTGACTGGAGCACTGTAGCCAACTGATGCTCTGAGGGCACTTATGGAACCTGATGAACTTGACTTTCTGACGTCTGGTCTCACAGAGTAGAGGGAATCACAGAGCACAAAGATCAGGAGCCATGCAAGGACTCTGGACACCTCCTCCATAAAGATGGGACCCCAGAGGTCTACACTCCCAGTGAAAATGTGAACCAGAAATAGCTGTTAACCTCATCAACCACCAAGGAGTTGCAAGAACATGGGTGCTGAGCCCCCACCCCCCGCCAAAAGGAAAATAATGTCATCACTGAGAATCTGGAAGCATAAGCTGTCCCTCATGCAGTCTGAAGCCCCATTTCATATTACTTGTGTGTTCTAAACAATGAACACATTAACCCCCCCCTAAATTCAAGCCAATAATTTCTTAGAGTAACCTGAGACTGCTAATAGTACAGGTTGCAAGGACAAATGTAAACACTCTTCAGAGGACCTGACCTTTACCTCAGAGCTTAAAGAATTTCCACAACTAAAATCCCAAACAAAATGCACCACTTTCAATAAAAAAGGAACAATATGAATACAGATGCACTGTAAATGAGAAATAACAGATACAGAAATAGACCCACAAGAGTTCAAATGCTGGAATTATCATACACAAGCACAATTATGAAATAACTATGATTGTGATTTTTTTAAACATACCAATGCTTTAAATGCTTGAAAAAAAAAAAAAAGACCAAACTGAGAAACACACATTGAAAACAAGGAACAATAAAGGAAGACCAAACAGATTTGGAAAAGACCCAAATACAACTTCTATAAATGAAAAAAAAAATTAAAATTAAAACTTAATGGAAACTAATACATGGAGGTTAACTGGCATGCTACAGAACAATGAGGGGGTCAACCAAGAAATCAAAGAAGAAATTAAAAAAATACATGGAGACAAATGAAAACGAAAAACAATGGTCCAAAATCTTTGGGATGCAGCAAAAGCTATTTTAAGAAGGAAGTTTATAGCAATACAGGCCTACCTCAAGAAGCAAGAAAAATCTCAAATAAACAACCTAACCTTACACCTAAAGGATCTAGAAAAAGCAGAACAAACAAAACCCAAATCCAGTAGAAGGAAGGAAATAATAAAGATTAGAGCAAAAATAAATGAAATAGAAGTTTAAAAAACAATAAAATCAATGAAACCAGGAGTTGGCCCTTTGAAAAGATCAACAAAATTGATAAGCCTTTAGTCAGATTCATTAAGAGAGTGAGAGAGAGAGGACTCAAATAAATGAAATCAAAACTGAAAGAGAAGAAATAACAATTACAATATATAATTGTATAATCAATTATAAAATATAATTATAAGAGAATATTAGGAAAAATTATATATCAAAATATTAGACAGCCTAGAAAAAAATGAATAAATTCCTAGAAATATATAACCTTCCAAAACTGAATCAGGAATAAATAGAACATTTGAACAAACCAATTTGTAGCAATGAAATTTATCAGTAATAAAAAAACTCCTAATAAACAAAAGCCCAGGACTAGAGAGCTTCACAAGTGAATTCTACCAAACATTTAAAGAAAAGCTAATTCCTATTCTTCTCAAACTATTCAAAAAAATAGAAGAGGAAAGAAAGCTTCCAAATTCATTCTATGAGACCAGCATTACCTGGATACAAAAACCAGAAAAGACACACACACACACACAAGAACTGCAGGCCAATATCTCTGATGAACATAGATGCAAAAATCATCAACAAAATACCAGTAGACTAAATCCAGCAATATATTAAAAAACCCATTCACCAAGTCAAGTGGGATCTATTTCTGGCATGTAAGGGTGGTTCAATATTCACAAAGCAATCAACTTGATACACCATATCAAAAAGAGAAAGGATAAAAATCAAATGATCATTCCAATAGATACAGAAAAAGGACTTGACAAAGTACAAGATCTTTTCACGATAAAACCCCTCAACAAAGTAGATTTAGAGGAAACATACCTCAACATAATAAAGGCCATATATGAAGAACACACAAGGGAACATCATACTCAATGGTGAAAAATTGAGAGATTTTCCCTTAAGGTCAGGAACAGGACAAGCTGTCTACTCTCACCACTTTTATTCAACATAGTATTGGAAGTCCTAGCCACAGCAATCAGACAAGAAAGATAAATAAAATGTATTCAATTTGTCAAGAAGAAGTAAAATTTAATGCACATGACATGATATTATATATAGAAAACCATAAAGACTCCACCAAAAAGCTATTAGAACTGATAAATAAATTCAGTAAGATGGCAGGATACAAAATCAATATACAGAAATCCATTGCATTTCTATACACTAATAATGAAGTAGCAAAAACAGAAACTAAGAAAACAATCGCATTTTTGCACCAAAAATAATAAGATACCCAGGAATAAACTTGACCACGGAGGTGAAATACCTGTACTCTGAAAACTATAAAACACTGGTGAAAGAAACTGAAGACAACACAAATAAATGGAAAGACATTCCATGTTCATGGACTGGAAGAACAAATATTGTTAAAATGTCCATACTCTCCATAGCAATCTACACATTTAATGCAATCTTTTTTTTTTTAAAGATTTTTTTATTTATTCATTTGACACAGAGAGAGAGATTACAAGTAGGCAGAGAGGCAGGCAGAGAGAGAGGAGAGAGGAGGAAGCAGGCTCCCTGCTGAGCAGAGAGCCCGACGTGGGCCTCGATCCCAGGACCCTGGGATCATGACCTGAGCCGAAGGCAGTGGCTTTAACCCACTGAGCCACCCAGGCGCCCCTAATGCAATCTTTATCAAAATACCTATAGCATTTTACACAGAACTAGAACAAATAATTCCAAATTTTGTGTGGAACTACAAAAGACCCTGAATAGCCAAAGCAATCTTTAAAAAGGACAAACTGTTTTAAAAAATAAAAGAAAATAATAAAAAGAAAAAAACTGGAGGTTTTTTTGTAGATATACTACAAAGCTGTAATAATCAAAATAGTATGGTAGTGGAGCAGAAAGAGACACATAGATCAATAGAACAGATCAGAGAGCTTAGAAATAAACCCATGATTACATGGACAATTAATCTTCAACAAAGAAGGCAAAAATATCCAATGGGGAAAAGACAGTCTGTTCAACAAATCATGCTGGAAAAACTGGACAGCCACATGCAAAAGAATGAAACTGGACCACTTCCTCACACCATACACAAAAATAAACTCAAAATGGATTAAGGACCTAACCTCAAACCATAAAAATCCAGAAGAGAGCACAGGTAGTAATTTCTCTGACATCAGTTGTAGCAACATTTTTCTAGATCTATCTCCTGAGGCAGGGGAAACAAAAGCAAAAATAAACTACGGGGAATACGTCAAAATAAAGAACTTCTGCACAGCAAAGGAAACAATCAATTAAACTAGAAAATGACTGACAGAATGGGAGAAGATATTTGCAGATCGCATATCGGATAAAAGGTTAGTATCCAAAATATTTGAGAACATATACAACTCAACACCCCGATAAATAATCTAACTAAAAATGGGCAGAAGACATGAACAGACATTTCTCCAAACAAGACAACCAGCTGGCCAACAGACATATGAAAAGATGGTTAAGGGACACCTGGGTGCTTCAGTTGGTTAAGCAGCTGCCTTCCGCTCAGGTCATGATCCCAGAGTCCTGGGATCGAGTCCCACATCGGGCTCCTTGCTCGCCAGGGAGCCTGCTTCTCCCTCTGCCACTCTGCCTGCTTGTGCTATCTCTCTCTCTCTCTCTCTCTCTCTCTGACAAACAAATAAATAAAATCTTTAAAAAAAGAAAAAAAGAAAAGATGCTAAACATCATTTATCATCAGGGAAATGCAAATCAAAACCACAATGAACTATCCCCTCACACCTGTTAGAATGCTTAAAATCAACAATACAAGAAAACAACAGGTGTTGTCGAGGATGTGGAGAAAAAGGAACCCTCACGCACTGTTGGTGGGAATGCAGATTGGTGTAGCCACTGTGAAAAAATACTGAGGCTCCTCAAAAATTTAAGAATAGAACTCCCCTATGACCTAGTAATTGTACTACTGGGTATTTAGCCCCAAAATACAAAACACTAATTCAAAAGGCTACATGCACCCCATGTTTATCGCAGCATTACTTACAACAGCCAAATTATGTAAGCAGTCCAATTATCCACTGATAAATGAATGGATAAAGAAGACGTGTGTGTGTGTGTGTGTGTGTGTGTGTGTGTGTGTGTAATGGAATATTAGTCATAAAAAAGAATGAAATCTTGCCATTTGTAACAACATGGATGGAGCTAAAGAGTATAATGTTAAGTGAAATAAGACGGTCAGAGAAAGACAAGTGCCATGTGGTTTCATACCCATGTGGAATTAAATAAACAAAACAAATGTGCAAAGAAAAAAAAGAGAGGAGCAAATCAAGAAACAGTCTCTTCACCATAGAGAACAAACTAGTCACCAGAGGTGAGGTGGGTGGGGGATGGGTGAAACAGGTGAAGGGGATTAAGAGGACACTTATCATGATGAGCACTGAGTGATGCAGAGAATTGTTGCATCATCGTATTGCACAACTGAAACTAATATAACACTGCATGTTAATTATACTAGAGTTAAAATTTAAAAATTTTAGGAAACTTAATGGAAACAATAATTAGAAAATGAAATTTAAAATGAATTCCATTTACTATAACATAAAAATTTAGCTAGAAATAAATTTAACAAATATTATGAACGACTCCCACCAATAAAAACTATAAAACATTGTTGAGAGAAATTAAAGACCTGAATAAATGGAGAAAGATACCATGCTTTTAGATTAGAATAATCAATATCATAAAGATGTCAGTTCTCCCCAAATTTATTGATGGATTCAATGCAATTCCCCATAAAAATTCTAGCAGGCTTTTTTTTGTAGATATTGACAAACTATCGTTATGATTTACTTCTTACAATAGGCAAAACAATGTTGAAGAAGAAGAACAAAATTGGGAGGCAAACTCTACCTGATTTTAAAACTTACCATAAGGCATAGTAATGAAGATAGTGATACCGGCATACCGGCATTAAGACAGACAATGAAACCAATGTAAAAGAAAAGAGAGTCCAGAAATAAACCTGCAAACGTGCAGTCAAATAATTTTTGAAAAGGTACCAACGTAGTTTCAAAGGGAAAGAAGAGTTTTTTCAGCAAATCATACTAGATCAACCAAATGTCAGTACAGAAAAAATTAAACCTTGACTCCTAGCTCACATCCTATATAAGAGTTAATTCAAAGTGGCTTAAAGACTTAAATGTAAAAGCTGAAACTTTAAGGCAACTGGGAGAACACATAGAATATCTCTGGGGTTGAGGATAGGCAACTTTTTCTAGACAGAACACAAAAAGAACTTATTGTAAAGAAAAACAATTAAAACTACTACTCTTTAAAAAAATAACATTAAAAAAATAACAGAACAAAAACATTCACCATACACACATTTGGCAATGAACTTATATCCAGATAGTACAGGTAACTCTTATAAATCATTAATATGAGACTGGAGCAAAAGGCTTGGACAGGCACTTCACAGAAGATGATATGCAAATAAATAACAAACACAGAGGCTCAGCATTTCCTCTGATTTGAGGAGATTGAGATCGGTGCTCAGGGAGCCTGCAGCTGCTAGAATGTGCAAGGCAAAGCTCTGGAGAGGAAGGAGTTGTGCAGAGAGCTTGAGAAATCCACATTGGGGTCCTCTGGACTCTTTGGCTGAATACTAATCTATGCATGCAGAGAGTGAACCCCCACAAGCCTGGCAAGAACAACTCTGTAGGAAAGAAAAAGTACTGAGAAGCGATAAAACAGATTCTCAGAGTTCAGACCAGCTCAGGAATCATGAGTCCTCTCCAGCCAGAGTAGAGAGACCTTGTGGACTATACAGAGCCTTTAACAGAGATCCCAGAAAGAACGTATCTTCTAAGTGATGCAGAATTAGTCTTAGAATAATGGTTATTTTGGACTTGTCCCAAAGGAGTTTTAAAATGAGCCTCAAACGGGTGAAATTAATCTGCAAGTAACTTCACTCACTGTCAGAAAAAGTTCAAGACTCTTCAGGAAAATAAAGCATTCCATACCCTAAAATTTACAATGTCTGGCATCCAATAAAAAGTCACTAGACATAAGAAGCAGCAGGAAAATGTGAGCCTAAAATATCAGTAAACAGAAACAGACCCAGAAATGACAGAGTAGATGGAATTATCCCACAAGTACATTAAAACAGCTATCATAAATATGCTTCATATGTTTAGGGATATAAAGAAAAATGTAGACATAACGAGAGGAGGAATAAAGATTTTTAAAAGAACCAAATAAAACTTCTAGAGATGAAAAATTCAATAAAATAAAAGCAGCCAGATATGGAGCAACAGGACTCTCTTTCACTGCTAGTGGGAATGCAAAATGGTACGCCGCTTTGGAAGCTAGTTTGGCAGTTTCTTACAAAGCTAAACATACTTTTATCATATGATCCAGCAATCATGCTCCTTGGTATTTACCCAAATGAGTTGAAAACTTATGTCCACACAAAAACCTGCACAGGGATGTTTATAGCATTTCATCCATAATTGCCCAAACTTGGAAGCAACCAAGATAGCCTTCAGAGGGGTGAATGGGTAAATAAACTCTAGTAAATCTATACAACGGAATATTATTCAGCGCTAAAAAGAAATGAACCATCAAGCCACGAAAAGATAGGGAGGGAACTTAAATGCATATTACTAAGTGAGAGAAGCCAATCTTAAAAGGCTACAGTATGATTTTGACTATGTGACATTATGGAAAAGGCAAAATTATGGTGACAGCAAAAAATCGGAGGGTGCCAAGGGTTAGCGGGAGGGAGGAATGAGGAGGCTGGGCATAGAGGATTTTTAGGACAGTGAAACTACTGTGTATGATACTGGAGTGGTAGATACATGTCATTAAATATCTGTTAAAAGCCATAGAATATACAACACAGAGCGAAGTCTAAAGTAAGTTACGGACTTTGGGTAATAATGATGTGTCAGTGCAGGGTTCATTGATTATAACCAATGTACCACTCTGATGGGGGTATTAACAGTGGAGAAGGCTGTGCCTGGGTAGGGATGGGGAATATATGGGAACTCTATGTAATTTATGCTCAATTTTGCTGTGAAACTAAAAGAACCAAATATTTTATTTAATATTTATAACATTTACAAATATTTTTATTTATAAAAAATAAAGTCCATTTAAAAAAAGTAGACAGAAAAGACCAATTACCAACAAAGGAGAAGTGGACTAACACTTGATTTCACATAAACTACAATGGAAGCCGGAGACAGTGAAATGATAGCTTCAATTGTTGAGAAAAAACAATTGCCAACCTAGAATTCTATAGCCAGCGAAAACCTGTCCAAAATTAAGGATTACATGTAGTCATCTCTATCAAACAAAAACTAAAATTGTTTGCCACCAAGTCGGCGCTCTCCAAAGGGAATTTGAAAGGATATACTTCAGGTGGAATTAAAGTGATTTGAGATGGAAAGTCTAGGAATAAAAAAAAAAAAAAAAAAGATCAGAAGATGTGGTAAAAAACTTTTGCAAAAAATGGCCACACTTACGTCTCTTTTGATATCTACACCCCTTTGCAATGTGATTTTTCAGTTCTTTTTAATCAAGAGGTGGAGTCTATTTCCCTACCTTTTGAATTTCGGTTTGGCCTAATTCATTCCCAAACCAATGGGAGGTGGCAGAAATGATGTGCCAGTTGTAAATTGTCATTCATTACCTTGGATCTCTGAACTGTCATGTTAGCAAACCTAAGCTAGCCTGTTAGAGAGTGAAAAACCACATTAAGGAGCTGAGCTAGATAGATCTGTTTAGCTCCCGGTTGGCCTGCTACCCCGTAGCAGACTCATATGTGAGCTCAGCTGAGATCAGCTTAAATTGGCTTAGACCAAGAAAAATAGCCCAGCCTACCCACAGTCTCATGAGAAATAATATATGGTTATTATTCTAAGCCACTAAGTTTTGAGGTGATTTGTTATTTAGTTAGGAGCCTAGGGGGTAGCAATAGATAATAATGGTATAAATCAATACTAGCTTGTAGGTTAAAAAATAAGACAAGAACAAAATATATAATAGCACTGACCAGAATTAAAGTGTTTTAAGGTTAAAAAGGAGATGTTTATTTTTCTCATATAATATAAACAACAGGGGTAAGCATTTAGAGCTGGTACAGTTGCTCAAGGAATTTATCAAGGACCCAGACTCTCTCCACTTCTAGTTATCTACTCTATCCATTTCTCATTTCTCTCTACTATTCCTAGTTATAGCCATCATCCTTATGCTCACAAAATGGCTGCTGTACTTCTGGGCGTTGCAACTTTGTTCCAGATGGAAAGAAGGTAAGAATGTGACGAGTCTTTATAGGGAAAACAGTATCTTACCGACAAGCTCTACCTGGTAGACTTCTTATATTTCACTGGCTAGAACTCTGTCACGTGGTCATATCTAGGTGCAGGTGCCTGGGAAATTAAGATGTTTAGCTAGGCGAATGGCTCTCCCAAAGGAAATGAGGATTCTGTTCATAAAGTGAAGGTAGGAGTGAATAAAATTTAGGCAACTAACTGTCTCTGCCCTCCATTTGGGAGAAAACATTTTACCTGAGGGAATAATCCAAAAGGAAAAGCAAACAATGTACTTGGCATGAAGACTGAGAGGTAGCATTGTGCAGAGGACAAGGCACTGGAGGGAGAGTGTCTTAGTTCTGACTCTGAAGCTGACTTGCTGGGGGCTTGTCCTCAGTTTCTTCCCCATCAAATCAAGACAGAGTAAACAAGCCTTTTTCAGAGCCATATAGAGACTGTGAAGGGAATTCATATTTGTGATAGATTCTTCATGTGCAATAGCTCATTTAGACCTTACAACAAATATATGAGTCATCGTCATTATCCTATTTCACACTGGGGGTTGTGACATCTCAGAGAAATCAAGCAGTGGGCACAGATCCTACATCTAGTAAATGGTAGAGCCAGAATTCCAGCTAGGCCTCCGAAGCCAGAGGCTTCTTTCCACTGCCCTCCCCTTCTCAAAAGGTGAAATAAGTACATGCCTTTTTATTTATTGAATTTCAAGATAACACTTTCTAAACCAGTGTCTTTCGAAGTGTGGCCCAGCGACACCAGCAGCAGAATCACCTGGGGTCTCTTCCACATGCAGAGTCCTGGACCTCCTTCAGATGAACCGATGCAGACTCTCTAGGGCTCACACCCAGGAATCTGCATTTTCAAAAGTTCTCCAGTTAATCTGGAGACATTTTAAAATTCGAGAACCATGATTTTAAACTTATAATTTATTGTTCCATTCCAATGTAGTTTATTTGTGGATCCATGGCTCATGGAAATTTCTTCCTAATATCAGGAAAATAAAATTTAAAAATAGTCTGTTTCTCCTTCCTGTTCTTCAGTGTTCTAACAAAGACACTCAATTTCATGGAAAATGTTACGGAACTGGAAGTGTGTCATAGAAGATAACCTAACACTGATTAACTGAGGTTCTGTAAGGCAAAGGCACAGGTTAACAGAACATGAATGCTGATTAGAATCAAACAGAGCCTGAAGGGGCTGGGCAAAGGAAATGGCATTAACTAAATATTTACTACGTTCTTAAAAAAAAGTATTTACTATGTTCTGGACGCTGTTCCAGACACATTGCGTCATCTAAGGGGACCCAGACATGTGATTCTATCCCTTTTATTTACAAATGGGGTAAGTACAATATTTCACTTTAGAGATGAAGAATCTAATAAGAGAATCTGATGAGAGAAGGACACCTCACTTGTCTGAGGTGACTCATTCGTTCATTCATTCATTCATTCAGTAAATATCTCCTGAGCTCTCATGGAAGACACTGAGAATAGAGCAGTGGAAAAACAGTCTACAGACTTCAGGTTTCCTAAGACCTGGACTCACCTTCCACATCTTCACTGAAAAAAATTGGAATTGAGAGAGCAGATTGGGGCTGGAGCCAGTCTTTGCCTGATTGGTTGGCCCATGGCAGGGAGCACGCAGAGAGCTTGTGGCTGATGGTCTCCAGCAGTCAAGAGAGCCCAAGAGAGCAGGCTATGCCATGTTTTTGGTAGTAGCTGCATCCCTTGGTAGGCAGTTCCGTGTCTCACCTTGTCCAGGAAAGAGTCCATGAAGTGTCTGGAGGAAGGACCTAGAAGCAGAACTTGAAAGAGGGGTGAGGAGAACCCCCAAATCTTGTATCTTCTCACTGACTTTGGGAGGTAGATATTATTTCCATTTTACAGATGAGGACATGGAGACTCAGAAAGGTTAACCGACTTGTTCAAATAAGGGTCCTCCCCAGGAGGGGAATAGGGCAGGTCTCAACCCCGGCTCCAACACCTCACCCTGCCCTTTTACAGCTCGGGAGGGTAGTCTTCGCGGGCAGGTCAAGTGCACACGGAGGAGCAGCGCTAAAGTGATTTACAAACCGCTGCTGGGGGGGATTCTTATTCCTGCTACCAAGGTTTATTTAATTCCAAGCTCAAATCACACAGAAAATAAAATTTTCTCCCTTAAAGTTTCTGTGGAAAAATGTTCTCTGTTCTATGTAACAGCCTCCTCGGCTGTGTTTGTGTCTGAAAAGAGGACTAGTCTGACAGGAAGAATTACAAATCTGGAGCTCATTTTGGTGTCCCAGAGGGAAGGTGGGTGGAGCGTCTCACAATAAATTAGGAATTCAGAATGAAAACGTAGCCGAGTTTATTTGGGTTTCTAGTGACACCTCAGAATTATTGTGCAGGCGTGTCAGAGGCAAGTCAAAGTATTGACTGCTCCCCCTCCGCCAAAGGAGGAGTGCCGCGAGCTAAGAAGAGGAGTCCTACTCCTTCGTGGGGTGGGGATGGAGACCTTCCCTTTCCCACCTGGATGAGGCAGAGGGGGTGCCGTTTGGAGCCCGGTTCTGGGTCTGCTCTTCGTCCCGGAGGGAGAGAGGCTATTCGAGGGGCGTGTCGGAGCTCAGGACCTGAATGAAGTCCGAAGCCAGCATTTCAGGACTTTCGGGGCCTGGAATCTGGTTGGGGTTAGACACTGACAGCGGGAGGAAACAGAAGACTGAGTTGTATACGGAAGGCAATGAGGAAAGATTTTGGGGGGATGTTGAAAGTCGAGGCGTCGATCTGGGAAGTGGAAGTTGAAGCCTGCGCGACGACAGCGCGGATCTGAGTGAACGTGTTGGGGATTGGTGGTGCGGGGCTGTGAATGGGGTTCGGGTGGGATTGGGGTCAGTACTAGATCTTAGGTGCCTGGGGAAGGCTGCAAGAGCGTAGAGGGGCCACAGCCTTTTTCCGAAAGTGACTCACACCCAGACACACCCCTCGCGTAACCCTAGCCCTCCCGGGCTGGAGGATAGGCCAGGCCAGGGCGCGCTAGACCCTGCCCCTAGCCGGCCTCCTCCTAGCCGGGAGCGGCTCTGGCTGGGGCAGGGGTCTGGCCGCACCGCGCCCGGGGAGTCTGGGGGCGTGGCCAGAGGCCGGCGCCGGCGGCTGCGGATTGGCTGTCCAGCGGGCCTGTAGGCGGAGCTCCGGTCTGGGTCCCGCTCGGCCGCTCGCAGACGGCCGGGAGGCGGGGCCGGCGGGAGCCCGGCAGCCAATGGACGCTCAGCCCCCGAGCAGTTACAAAGGGCCGGAGCGAGGCCGCCGCGGCGGCGGGAGGTGGGGCGAGGCAAGGCTTGCTGAGGCGAGGCGGCGGCCGGGCCGGACCGGGCCACAGGCAGTGGCGGCGGGACCATGGAGGCGGCGGCCGCTGCTCCGCGTCCCCGGCTGCTCCTCCTCGTGCTGGCGGCGGCGGCAACGCTGGTCC
>LNAC01000240.1:0-169923 GCA_002007465.1 Ailurus styani | reverse complement strand
GCTCTCTGCTCCGCAGGGAGCCTGCCTCCTCCTCTCTCTCTGCCTGCCTCTCCGCCTGCTTGTGATCTCTCTCTCTGTGTCAAATGAATAAATAAAATCTTTAAAAAAAAATACTAGAAACTGAAATATAGATCCTTAGTGTTAGAAACCAAATTACAGTGAAAGTACATTTCAGTACATTTCTGTCTCTAAAATTGAATACCGGGCGCCTGGGTGGCTCAGTGGGTTAAAGCCTCTGCCTTCGGCTGAGGTCATGATCTCAGGGTCCTGGGATCGACGCACGCACCGGGCTCCCTGCTCAGTGGGGAGCCTGCTTCCTCCTCTCTCTCTGCCTGCCTCTCTGCCTACTTGTGATCTCTCTCTCTCTGTAAATTAAAAAAAAAAAATTGAATACCAGCTGTTTTAAAAAAACAAAAACTCAAGAATGAGAGTGCCTATAACTACTATCTCTTAAGAACTTACTATGATGTAGATGCATAAAGTACACCAGAGTACATTATCTAATGCTTACGATGAAACCCTCAGGGTTAGTGGCATTTCCCCCATTTATAGATGAGAAAACTGAGTTTGGAACAGGTTAAGTACTCAATTACTAAGGACTGGAGTTAGGATTTGCACAGAGAGTTTCTAAAACCTACATGCTTTAATATATATATATATATATTCATTCACACACACATGTCTGGCACAACCCATATTTCTATTCAGTCCACTAATGAGCAGTTGGTCTTTATTATTCATTTTTTAACTTTACCCTCACAATATGAAAATCAGGTTGGCTTCCTTCTGTCTCCTAGTCCGTTCCTGAGTCTCTTCTTATTGGGCCTGCATTAGAGGAAACTGGATATTTGACACTGGCCTAAGGAGTGGGGGCAAGGTAAATATGTGGACAGGTGGGAGAATCAGTAGTTATATATCAAGGAAAAGTAACGTTTCTGTACCACTCTTAACTCCAGTAGCATAGTTCACTCTTTTCCACTTGGCCTGGCACACTGAGTGTTCATGTATTCAAGTAACAGTATTAGACTTAATTGATATAAGGAACATTGCTCAGTCCATGCTTGGGAGAAGCTTGCAGACTACACTGGCATGTATACGATATGAAGCTGGTCCAGGTGCTGTTATTCTTAAGTTTAGACTACCTCAACTGGTCTGTCCACACTCGTTGGTTATGTTGATGTTGATCTTTCATACATTCTGAAGAAGCTCAAATACACTTTTAAATTTATAATTTGGCTACCTTTTTAAGACCTTGCAGTTCTTTATTGTCTGGTTATCAGTTTTGTATTTCTCTGTCCAGGTTCTCCTCCTTCTAACATTGATTTCTCTAGGGAAATTGGTTCCCTGTCCCTAGTACACAGATTAGTACTGTACTAGTATGTCTACATATATATCCCATGTGAGAATCCTGTTTCCTTTCTGGCAGCAATGTGAGTTTTTTCTTTGAAAACATGCTTAGAACCCAACTCTTCTTTATATCAATGCCTCTTGAATGTCTCTTCCTTTCTTTGTATGAGGCCACCAGTTTAGTCCTGCCTGTTACCCTTGAATCTAGTTGCTTTCCAGTTTCTCTCATCTAGACTTTTCTATAGGCTACTGCCAAGCTAATCTTCCTCAGCCATCCTCACAAAGGGTTTACAGGATTTTCCATTTGTATTCGGCACTTAGAGCAGCACTTGTGGCTTATGATTAGAGCCATCTCTGAGTATTCAACCAAAGATCTCACTTCTTGCTACTACTGTAAGGCCTCAATTCCAACAATTTCAATTTTTCCACTGACTTCTGATTTTTTTTTTTAGCTTTTTAACTACAAACTTAATTTTGCCCCTTTTGGGAGTATGAGAAGAGAAGTTCTCAGTTCTGGCTTCATGTACTGGTTTAGTTCCTGAATTCTTTATTCCCCAACTGTAGGGTTACAGTTTGTGTTGTTTATTTCTACCCTCTTGTGCTGTTATTTATCTGTACTTGTGAATGTGTTATAAGTCCCCAGAGGGCAAAGGTATGTCTTTTCTTTCCTTTATGCTCTCAGAACCTAGCACTGTGTTTTATATTCTGTTCCTCTTACTTGCTTGTTGATTAAATGAATTCCATTTGACTGAGCATTCCTTTAGTATTTATACTGTTTTATATAAGTACAGTTTATGCAATATTAATTGATCATTCTGTGTATGTAATATGGGAAAATTGTGTAATGTGATGAAAGAAGCAGTTGGTTATTAGATTTGGTTATTAGTCCCAACTTTACCTCTAGTTATGCAGAAAATCTGAATGGTACCTACTTTTCCTAATTCATGAGATCTTAAAGACCAAATGAGAAAATTGTATTGGAGTTTGAGATTGCTATTTTGTATTGATAGTAATAGGTGGGGCTGATGTTCAAGGAGCAGTTGCCACTGGGCCACATGTGTTTTGATTAATCAGACATCCTTTCTGATTGGTTGGTACCATTGTGGAACCAGTTGTTAAATATTTTTAATATCACTCCTACAGAAAGGCATCAGCAGTCAAAGAGGGAAAGGATTAATGTAGGCTGATGTGATTGGGGGAGGCTTTCTGGACACTTTAGGACTTAAACTGACTTTGAAGGGTAGCTCGAATTCAAATGGGCAGAGAGGGAGATTTGATGAGTGGTAAGCTGTCCTGGGGCCTACTCCAGGGCAGAACAAAAACTTTTATTGACGGGCTGGCAAGTTCCTCTTTAGAGTTGAGTTCCTTATTCTATACTGTGGGGTTTGGATGTATTAACCACTATTTCTTTCCCCCAGTTCTGAAAACTCTGTAATATGTGACTGGAAACAAAATAAAAAGGTAATCTAAGTGGGATGAATAAGGGAAAATAATACTATGGTTTGCCCACCATGGGTAGGCATTCGATTGGTGAAAATTCTAAGTCACTTCAGTTTACAAGGGAAGAAAATAACATCAGAGGTTAGGTGAATTTCTCAGGGTCAGGCAAAACTAAGACAAGAATTTAGATTATCTCATTCCAATCTGTGCTCTTTAAGGTATGAAGGACTTGGAGGGGGGAGGGCAGGGTTAATGGAGTGACTTACCTAAGTGAAGTTATCTTGAATTTCACAGAACTTATGAAAAGTGACTTCTGATGGACTGTGGGTGGGGAGGGATAGTGGTGGGTAGTGGGGTAGTGGTTAAAAAGTCCTCAAGAGAAGGTCAATATCTTTTTTATATTGTTGATAAAAAGACCTGGTGTAGAGCTTATTGACTGCGAAGAGTAGGCTTTAGTAGTTTAAAAGATGGTTAAACTGTTTGGGGTTTAATTAAAATGGATGTAATTGAAAGGCCTTGCAGTTACATGGTCTAGGTTTAGAATTTTAGATGATCTCCTCTGTTGAAATTAAATAGGGAACTGACATGATCAAAGTAATTGAGAGGGAGATAAATCTGTTCCTCTCGGGGAGGGCTGCTAATGTGTAGAAGACCTTTGCCGAAAGGTTCTTCTAGGCCTGTTGAAACAGTTAATCTGAACTTCGTACCATTCTGGTAGTACCTTTGTAGTGCATCAGATATGTTCATTTCTGATGATGTGGGTTTTGAAAATGCCATTATTTTATGGATGGCCCTTTTGATGTGAGAACATGTTTCTTCAGACCACAGAGCCCTCTGCACATGTCAACAAACTGCCTGCCTTTTGCTGTTCTTTCTTGGTCGTGGCTTACATAATGCAAGTTCTCTGAACAGATGGACTGTGGTTTATTATCATGTGATTGGTCACATCTTTGCTTCCTGCTTCTGGAATTGAGGGCAGATGCTGGCATGTTTCTTAGGGATTTTCATGCTTTGTCCCATAGAACTGGCTTGAGAAAACTTTCGGAATTTTCTTAAAAATTATGGTTTATCTTGACCGAACCTAACTCCAATACTTTGAATAATTAATGCCTTTCTTAACTGAATTTCCTCAATATCAAATGCAAGCATTATTCACAAACATTAAGATTTGTTGCTACTTTGAAATAGATCTGGTTTTAGCTCTATAGTTTTGGCCCAGATAATGCAGGAAGGTTTCCTGTGGTTACCTTTTTTTGATTTGGACTTATGATTGGTTGATTTGTAGGCCTTTTGCCTTAAGACAAATACTTTCTCAAACACTATGAAGAGTGAGAGTGGAGTAAGTCTGGATTCAGTTTGTATGGATTCCAGTTTTATAGATCAGATCTGGCCTTTTGTAAAACTGCTCTCTTATTTTGGCATTCCAAGAGAATACACATTATAAAGAATGACTTCTAACTTAAAAAAATAGGACTTGCAGGGGATACAGATTCCTTTGACATTTCTTGAAGATTCAGTGGTCCATGTACCATTTTATCAGTCTGGAAAGAACATATTATAAGAATGTGCCAGGGAAGCTTGGGCGGCTCAGTGGGTTAAGCCTCTACTTGTGGTTTGGGCTCAGGTCATGATGTCCTGATTGTGAGATGGAGCAGGAGTACCGTGTAGGTCTCCACACTCATACAGAGTCTTCTTTGAATTCTCTCTCCCTCCCCCTCTGTACTTGCCCTGCTTCGTGCTCTCTCTCACTCTCAAATAAATAAACAAAATCTTAAAAAAATAAAAAAAAAAGAATGTGCCAGGAGTCTATCTGCCTTATGTCATTCAATTCTCATAACCAACCCTGGTGATAGTTGTATAATAACACAAAATATTCTTACTCATGTACCAGTTAATTCCCAAAAGAATTTTTAAAAGATGTATTTATTTTAGAGAGAGAGCTAGAGAGCATGTGAGAGAGCACAAGCAGGAGGGGGCGAGAGGGAGAATCCCAAGCAGACTCCTCACTAAGTGTGGAGCCCATCGTGGGGCTCTATCTTCTGACCTGGATGGAGATCAGGACCTGAACCAAAACCAAGAGTCAGTTCTCAACTGACTGCATCACCCAGTGCCCCATTCCAAAAGATTTTTTTAACGTCCATTTGTTACTAGGCCCAGGTGGCCCGTGCTCAAGAGGTAACTGTTGGTTTGATGACATTGGTTCCAACCCAAGATTCTTTTCAGCTCTCTTAGATATTATTCGAAGATGTTAATATTCTTTCATCTTTTCATCATAAATATATTTATTAAAAAAGACACTACTTCAGATAGAATAGAGGTCTGTAGACGAACATTAGTCTAACCACCGAGGTTCAAATGACTGTGCATTATCATTAACTCTGTCTGCTTGGGTAGGCAGAGTTAACAGGATTTTTGCTCAGATTGGAACTTAGTTTGTATCTATGAAAGTTTGTAAAAAGAACTCTGTGTTTCCATTTTACAGACCAGGAAACCAAGGTCATGATGTTAATAAATGGTGGAATCTGCACTTGAACATTTTGGAGGGTGTACTCTTTCCTGTACATTATGCTGCTTTCGTATATAGTAAATACTTTGTTTTGGTTACTTCATCAGGAGGGTTTTTTTTCTTTTTTTTAACCATGAGAATTTGCTTCAGCTTGTCTTAATTATAGTTTTCCTCTTCACAACTCCAGGTTACTCAGATGCTTGCAATCTTTGAATTACATTTTTAGGTAATTTGAATCTTTCTGATGAGTCTAATGATAGTTGATCACTCACTATTTGTATTGATTTATATATTTTCATAGCAGACTCTTTGCTTTTCAAAGTAACATGAACACAGACCTGTAAGTAGCTGAAAATTTGAATTGAGAAAAGAAAAAAAGCTGTAACTGTCCATCATTAACACTGGCTTGTTCTACCCCCCATGCATTTTTTTAATATGATAAGACCATTTTATAATCATTCTCTTTCAGTAGTTTATCAAAGCTAATAAAAGTTTTTTTAAAAAGAAGATTTATTTACTTGAGAGAGAGCAAGCAAGAGAGAGAGAGAGAGAGGCACAAGTGGCAGGGAGGAGCAGAGGGAGGAGAGGGAAGAGAGACAAGCAGACTCCCCACTGAGCAGGGAGTCCCATACTGAGTCTCTGTCCCAGAACCTCGGGATCATGACCTGAACTGAAGGCAAACACTCAATTGACTGAGCCACCCACACGCGCCCTACTAATAAAAGTGTTTTTACGGGGTGTCTGGGCGGCTCAGTTGATTAAGCATCTGGCTTCAGCTCAGGTCATGATCCTGGAGTCCCGAGCCCCATGTCGGGTTCCCTCTTCAGTGGGGAGCCTGCTTCTCCCCCTGCCCCTCACCTTGCTCGTGCCCTCTCCTCTCTCATAAATAAAATAAATAAATAAATAAATAAATAAATAAATAAATAAAATCTTTAAAAAAAAGTGTTTTTAAGTTGGCAAAGAACATTGGCTTTGTAGAAGAAATAGCTCAGTCAATCTTAACGAATATTTAGTAGTGACCAACACAATGGGAAGTAAAGAGGCTAACTTGCTTTCAAGAAATAGGATGCTTGGGAAGTATGATAAATACAGATTCAATAATAGCAACCACAGGCCCTGCTTTATAGAAGTGGTAGGAATTGATCTCCTGCCTTGTGGGATAGATAGAGTTTAGAGTGGATGAGGGGCAGAGAGAAAGCTCTCCTAGGCAGGGGAGAATGATGCATATGAAGAAGGAGCATGCTAAGTTTCAAGAATTTTAAGTTGGGGGGGGGAAATGGAAGTTCATGATGTAAAGGGTGGCTTTAAAGAATTATGGCCTGGAAAATCAAGTGAATGATTTTAATGTGCAAAATGAATGTGTAACTGCACCACACAGGAAATGGAGCAGGTGACTGACTACCTAGGAGATTTGGAGTTTGTATGAGGGCATTGGGAATGGAGTAGAAGGGTGGTTATATGACATTTCAAAGAAATCGGAGAAGCTGGTAGTGGGGCCTTTGCGTGACTGTCGCTTTGCCTCCATGCTCTTCCCTACATACCTGCACAGCCTCCTCCCTCAACTCTTAGACATCTTTGCTCAAATGTTAACTTTTTCTTCAATGAGGCTTACCCTGACCACCCTTCTTAAAATTGCCATTATCTTATTCTGCCTTTTCTTTTTTGTAACATTTATTACCTCCTGAAATCCTTTATTTACTTACCCATATTTACTTACTTACTATATCTGTTATCTCCTTCCTACTAGAATATAAGCTTTATGATAATGGATATTTTTGCTTTATTCACCAGTGTAAAATACATAGAAAGTACCTGGTGCATTATAGGCTCTCAGTAAATATTTGTTGAATGGCAGTAGATCTTAGTTGTAGAAAGTTGAAGTACAAAAATTAAGGACTACATGAAATCAAAAAAGAATGACCAGGATTTTTACAGCTGGATAATTCCTTTAACTAGTAATAAATTAACTGAAACAAAGATTGAGGGAAAATGACATCCAGTTTGAACATGTTGAGTTTGATGTAAAGGTAGCATCGCCAAGTGGAGTGGGCAGCAAACATGTAAGACTGATTGGAAATGGGAGAGAATCTCAGGCAAAGAAGCAATTATGAACATTTGCCTTCCACCTCATATTCTCTCTCTCTCTCTCTTTAATTCTGGTGCCCTAAAAAGCCACCTTAAGTGGAGTATTTATTTTGACCCTGAACTCCTAGCTTAGATCTGGAGCCTTGCTCCGTTCACTGAGGTATTCTTCTCTCCTGGATTGCAGATCCATGCTTTGTTCCCTTTACCCCCTCCAATGCCAAAGATATATGTATTCAGAATTCTTTGTAATCTTCTGATTGTACTGACATTAGCCTTCATGCTCTTTTTAACTTCTTGGGAATCTGCTCTGGTTCCTGGATGAGGTAGAAGAGAGGCCAACATACACGCTCTCAACCTCCCTAGCATTCATAGCTTTGAGATGAGCACTATTTTGTAACTTTCTTATATGGGAAAATTTTATTCACTGATCAGCTTGTATGCTCTGGCTGTTTTCCAGAAATGGATTTAGGAAACTTAAAATAAAAACATACGCAGTAAGACCAGAACTAATGATCAGAAAGATAAGAGCCAATAAATAAAAGGGGAAAAGAAAGAACAATTATCCATAACTTTTAGCTAAGGAAAGCTTTTGTAGTTGAACACAATAGTCAGCTCTGAGTTTTCTAGCGGTGAGAGCAATAAGGGAACCTGATAGTTTGCATTTTGTTGCCTATTTTTGAGCATTTATGGGAGGCTGCCACCTTCCTTAATAACAAGGAACCCCAGACATAAAGATGCAATGCAGGGAGAATCTGTAATTGGTAAGGGGTTGCTGGACCTCAGCCCTGATTCTCATTCTCAGGTTTCTTCTTCAGCATGTATTGAGGAGCATGCTACCATTTTTCTTTTTCATACTAAGTCTGTGATCGAAGTATGGACACACTAGTCTTACCCTAATGCCAGTGGAACAGCTGAGGTAAGGCTGCAGTGTTTAAATCAAGCTTTGCTAAAAGCTGGAGGATAATGAATAGAGAAAGCAACATGAAACTGCTCAAGCTGGCTTACAAAGACATTTTCCCCATGTTCTTATCTTTTGGCCTGTCTCCATTTGGCAGACATCATCTGAGTGCTGCCACCAGAAGTGAATAGAGCCAGGCATTTATCTTTCTTCAAACAGGGCCAAAACAGCAAGGTCCAGAGAGTGTCTTTGCTTGGGTTTCCTGTTTGAAGAGCTGCCTCCTTTCTGGGTGATGGGAAAGATGACTTCCTTTTGGAGAGACCACACTTAGAGAGTGTGTCTGTACACATGTAGGTTACATAGTAACCCCAGTATTCATGTCCAAGATACTCACATTTGTTACCATGAAGGATATTCTTTGATTAGAGACGTGCCGATATCATTGGGACAAATAAGTTTTTTCCTACTCTTGAACAGAATCTATTATAGAAGTCTTTGTATAGGGGGCATGGGAAATCAAGTGAAAAGTTTGGGTTTATCACTCTCCATGACTGGAGTAGATTCACTTTTCTTTCCTATTCTGCAGTTCCAGGGTTTCCTTGTTCTAATCAACAGGGCTGATCCTCCTTATTTTTGTTCATTTGCTTTAGGATAACCATTCCATCCAGATTTCCTAGGTGTGACCTCACTGATTACATAATAGTGCGTATTTATAGTTCTAGGACACCTTGTGCGGGCATCCTGTTACATTTCTACAATATAAGATCTTTAAATATGCATTGAATACAAATAGCTCCCATGGAAAAAAGCAAAAACAAATGTCTTTTTCTTTTAGAAGTGAGAACTGGTGTGTGTGTGTGTGTGTGTGTGTGTGTGTGTGTGTGTGTGTGTATATATATATATATATATATGTAATGAACATGGAGATAGTTAAGCCTGAAGAGGAATGTAGAGATAGAAAGTCACTAACTATGGCTTTTCATTTGTGCAAACACGGCAATATATGTATGGTCTTTGTTGTTTTTTTTTTTCCTTGATGTATTCATTCCCAAATCAAACCATAATGTGCTCTAATTGAGTCTCTTTGTTTAGCACATGGCTGTTGATTTGAGTACTTTCTCTAGTTGAAAAACTGACATTTTAATTTTGTTATTCAATGTGCAACAGATTTAAATAAAAACACCAAGATTGTGTATTGTAGATTTTCTTCAACAATAATTATATGTAATTATTTTACCAAAATAAACAAGTTAAAGTAGTTTTAGCTGTTTTATCTCATTTTACAGTTGGAAAAAATTTACAAACCAGGGACTAGAGTTTGCTTGTTTTTCTCAGTGAGCAAAGATAATTTCTGTTTACTGGTTCCAACTAGTCCACCAAAGCAGTTTGATGCTAGTAAAAAGTACTGAAAATGTGAAGGGGAAGTACAACTGGAAATAGGTCAGAGCGGCTACGTGCTACTAAAAACAGTTGGTAGTTTTCATGAGTGTGGTATCTCAGAAATTTTAAGGGACCTGTGAAGAGTAAATGAGATTATAGCATACTTCCTGCCACATAGAAAACAAAGTAAATGGCAGTTATTAAGGAAACTATTTTTCATAGAAACATAGAGTTTTTAGGCTAGAAAGGATCATAGCTAAGGGGATCATGATTATCATTTCGTCTCACTTTATTTTACAGATGAGGAAACTGCGGCTCAGAAGGTATGTGGTATTTCAGGCTAATCAGGATAATAATTCAGCTAATGACTAAACAGCAGTCCGGCATCTTCCTCACTTGGAACCTCACTTAGCATCCCTTTTTTGACCCAAGTCTCCAATAGGGAGAATGATTTTTTTTTTAAATTGCCTAAATTTATGGAAGATCTTTTTAAATGCTATCAAATCATACACTCAACAGATGGATACATAGATGGATAAATAATGATAAAATCAATATAGCAAAATAGTAACAACTACAGAATTTAGTCCATGGGTATATAGGTGTTCACAGTTGTCAGTTTTTCTGAATGTTTGAAAATTTTCATAATAAAAAGTTGCTGGAGCATAATTGAAAAAAGTCTATAACTTCTCCTCATCCCAGATGTGTTTTTGTCATTGATCTCTCTAAATATAGACAAACCAGCAGTACTTGGCTATAGCCAAAGGAAATAAAACAATCAGGATCCAGAGCCTCTGGGATACACATTCTAGGCTCTTTCTTTGACATTCTTCAAGGATTGATTGAGAACCGCAGATCTGCCATGACCTTTTCTTTTCTTTCTCCTGTTTTTTTTTTTAATTACAAAGGATAGTTGTGCATTGCAAATTTGAAATTCCCTAATCATCAACAAACAAGCCAATTAACACAATCATCACTGTAGATCACTTTCCTATGAACAAATGCTCTGATTATTTTTCTATCGTTTTGCTTTCTCCTTTCCCATGGTCAATTTTAACTTTTTTCTCTTCCTTATTTATAGTGCTTTTATAAGTTTAGGTTTCTCTGTCTTCATGTAGTCTTTCTTCCAAGATCACAATTGTTTCTTCCACTTTATCCTTTAAAAACAAAAAAATAAAAAACATGGCCATGTATTCTTTTAGCTAGGGGCTTTTCACCTTTTCTCATTGATCGTTTAAGTTTTGTCAGATCTAGCTTTCCCTTGCCTTATGATGGGAAAAGGGGAAGGAGGGAAGAGTTTCAGTAAATATGAATTTAGGAGTCAGGCAGAAACCATAGAGGGTAGTCTTCAAGGAGCAACAGACTCAGAATTAGCTGGGCATTGCAAACAGATGGTATACCCTAAGGAAATAGCTGTTCTAAGCAATTGGGTGCGTGCATTTAATTTAGCTTAGAGATCCTGGAACTGGAGAAAAAGTCTCATGGAGCAGATGGGTACAATCACCTATGAAACATTCTAAACCACAGGTGTAGGGCCTCGTAATTACTGACTTCTATATAGATGTCATCAATTCTATACATATGCTGCATAATTCTATACAGCATAATTCTATGTTGTTATCATCAATTCTCCAAAGGCTGAATAACATCAAACCCTGGCAGACCTTTATCATTTAATAACCAACCCCCTACTAGAGGTCTTCTTCAGTAACCAAAATGCTAGGTAGCATCAATGCTAACAGCAATTTGAAACCCATATTCACAGTGCTAAGCCCTTGGATGTTTGTATCGTGATGTCTGAAAACTTTGGTTGGTTCTTCTGAAGCTCAGACAACACTAGATGCTCACATCTTCATGCCCCAAAAGAGGTCATGTATTTAATGGTGAGAAATATTATAAAATATTATAAAAACATGAATATTGTAAAAATATAAAAGTCCCTCCATTTTAGCTGACCTTTTTGTCCTTGGTTGGTTTAATTTAGCCATATTCCTCTAGGAGACTGTAACCAGAATTGAACAGCTTGCTTTGATATTTTGTTTGACAAGGAAGATGAAAATTTCAGACTATGGATGTCAAGAAATTAAAACTTGAGTAACAATATATGTGGTTCATCAAATTTCTGAAATTTCCAGCAGTGTTTCTGCCATCCCTCTTTTAGCTAAATTCAGTAAGTTTTTGTTCTGAAGATGTATGGGAATGACATAAAGCTAAATACTAAGAGACTGTTAAGTATAGAAAGTGTGATTGCTTCTGTGGAGCAGGAAATAGGAAGGGCTGCATGTTGGGGAACTGCTATCTTCTTTTGTTGTTTGGGTAACAGTCTTGTAGAACTGTTTGACACCTTAAACTCTATACATAACTTTACAAAAATAAAACCTAAGTTAAAAAAATTAGTGGTAAATGTGTGGCAGTTATAAGTCCATGAATGCTTAATAAAAATGAAGAGTTGAATTTCCCTGTTGAAAAGTCATATTCTTAGGTTGGATTAATATGTACACAGAGGCCTTTAAACTTAGCTATTTTTTTTTTCAGAAGACACCTAAAATGACATGAAAATGTTGAAAATAGTAGAATAGAAAAAGGCAAATCTGACCCAAAAAAGTTAAATACAGTAGGATTAATACCCCACAAAATTCAAGGTACAAAAGCATTAAAGGGAAGAAAGAGGTGTATTTTATATTGATGAAGTATTATCTCTCAAGACATGTCATGAATCTTTATGCAACTAATGTCAAAATATATAAGGCCAGAAGTGTTAAAAATATAAGAAGAAATTGATAAATTTACTATAGATGAAGAAAAGAATATTTAATAATGTAATATTTAATGCATTCCAATTTTTAAATCATGAACAGTATTCTTTTAAAATACTTCTTGAGTTTTTCAGGATATAGATGATATGAAGGTCTACAAAGAATACCCAAAGTAGAAATCCACAACAACTAAAAGAAAAAGTAAAAATAAATAATATATTCACTTGGAAATGTAAAATTGTTCTTCTAACTAATCCCTGGGATAAAGAAGTTAGAGTTGTAATTACAAACCATTTAGAAATGAACAACAAGAGCTCTATGTATCCAAACTAGTGGGAGTTTTGCTAAAGCAGTACCCAAAGGGAAATTTGGAAGCAAGATTTCTTTTTTTTTTTTTTTTTTTTAAAGATTTTATTTATTTATTTGACAGAGAGAGAGAGAGAGAGATTACAAGTAGGCAGACAGGCAGGCAGAGAGAGAGGAGGAAGCAGGCTCCCTGCCGAGCAGGGAGCCCGATGCGGGCCTCGATCCCAGGACCCTGAGATCATGACCTGAGCCGAAGGCAGAGGCTTTAACCCACTGAGCCACCCAGGTGCCCTGGAAGCAAGATTTCAAGCTCCAGAAGGAATTAAGTACAAATCAACCTGGAGAGTATATAAAGAAAATAAGGATTTAGAAAAAACTTAAGAAAAATAGATTTGATCTATAAAACACCAAGTTGGTTATTTTTAAGCACATTACTAAAATAGACAAATACTTGATGAATCTAAAAAAGAAAAATGACATGAATAGAAAAATGGTAAAGGAGAATGGTGTCTTTTTGACATACTTTAATGTACTTTAATGTAGTCCAACTACTGTTATTTTCTCTTAAAGGTTGGGGCTTTTTGAATCCTATTTAATTAATTTTTCTTGACCTAATGTCATCGAAAATGTTTCCTATGTTTTCATGTAAAAGGCTTCTTACTATAACTTTAATGTTTCTTAAATTCCACATGTGAGTGAAATCATACGGTATTTGTTTTTCTCTGACTTATTTCACTCAGCATAATATTCTCTAGCTCCATATATGTTGTTGGCAATGGCAAGATTTCATTCTTTTTTATGGCTGAGTAATATTCCTGTGTGTGTGTGTGTGTGTGTGTTTTATTATTTTTAAAATATCTGTGTACAGTTGATCTCGCACTATTTGTTGGTAACTCAAGTAGTTGTATATGTGAGAATCTTTTCTAGAATCTCTGTTCTTTTCCTTTGGTCTAGTTCTTTTGCCAATACCACACTGTCTTAATCATTATGATGTTATGATGGGTCTTGATGTCCTATAGTGTAAGTCTTTCAAAGGCATTGTTTTCCAATATTGTTTGTCTGTTCTTGGGATGGTTTTCCATATAGATTTTAGAATCAGCTTGTGAGTTCATACACACACACACACACGCACACAGAGTAGGATTTTGATTTGATTTTTTTAAATCTACAGATTACTTTGCAGAATATTGATATAGTATTGAATCTTCCAGTGAGGGGGCTGGTGTATTCCTCCATTTATAAATAAATAAATTTTATTTTATATCCTTCATAATTTATGTCAAATAAGTAATGCTTTTTTCCCTTTAGAGGTCAGGTCTTATGTATTGTTAGATTTTTTCCTAGGTATTTGATTTTGGATGCTTTTGTAAATGATATATTTTTGAATTTTTGTTTTCCAAGTTTCCAATTTTTTTTCCCCAAGATTCTTATTCATTTGTCAGAGAGAGAGAGAGAGAGAGAGCGCAAGCACAAGCAGGGGGAGTGGCAGGCAGAGGGAGAAGCAGGCTCCCTGCTTCTCATGTAGAGTCCCATGTGGGACTCGATTCCAGGACCCTGGGGTCACAACCTGAGCCAAAGGCAGATGCTGAACTGACTGAGCCACGCAGGTGTCCCAAATTTTTGTTTTCTGTTTATTGCTCATTTAAGAAAAGCTGGCTTTTTTAATATAGTGACTTTTGTATTTTATCATGAATAGGTGCTGAATTTTGGTAATTTTTTTTGGTTTTGTTAATTTTTTTTTTTAGTTTTGTTTATGTCATGATTATATGATCTATTTACATTTTTCTAAACTATTTAAGTCTCTTATTACTGAATCTATATACAATATCTTTGTACAGTGTGTCCCTGGGAAAACTTTCCTTTCTTCTTTAGCCTTCTGTAAGCCTCAGGGGAGGCACCATCTTTGAGACAAGTCTCCCTTTCCTCTGCTCTCTCAGCACCTTGTGTGCGTTACCCTCTATCCGTAACATTTTGGCTCTTTACCTTACATTGTGAGCTCCTCGAGAGCAGGAATCTCATCCTAGGTATCTCTGTCCTCCTAAAGGTATATTCTTTGTTTCTACACAGGTTGCATACACTGTTCTTTTCTGGTAGAAGGCGTTTAGGCCTACTCTGTGCTTTTAAAATTATGAACTGCATAGTGCCACCAGCTCGTTTCTTCAACTCTGGCTCCAGGAGGCCTTTTGCTGTTTGCAGGCCCAGGTGTGACTCTCCTCTTCCTTTAAGTCAAAGGCAGCTGGTGGTGGTTACCACTTCCTTCTCTTACCACAGTTCTGTTTCAAATTCATTCTAGCCCAGAATGATTTGCCACTTTCATTTAGGTTCATCATTGTACCTCAGTACCTGTGCAGCCAAGTCACATCACCTATAGCCAGTCTAGCTCTCCAGAGGGAAAGGCTTGAGTTCTTCATCTTGTCCTACTTCGAGGAAAGCACAGATTTTCTAACAGTCCTTTTTTTGCTGTGCCTTTAGAATATATCTAGATTATGTTGATGTAACTCTTTGGGCACTTCTATTTCCTCATCTGTAAAATATGAGGTTAAGATCAGGTAACTATCAGGTTCCTCTTAGCATGAACATTTTATGAGTTTGTTTGTTTTTTTCCGAAGTACCATCATGTAATTTTACCGGTTCTATTGATAGATGCACAGGCAAGATTAGAAACAGTCCAGTATAAACTCTTAGGAAATTAATAACCATGTATGTAAGGCATTTTACACATGTAAAGTATATCTGTAGGCTACCTTCCTTCTGGGTCAGAGAGTATGTTCATTTGTCATTTTGAAAGTGTCAGGTTGCCTTCCGTTTATGTGGAGAAATAGGTTATTCTGGATAATGGGATATTTTATGTCAAATGGGCGCAAGGGAGGTAATTAAGTGGGAATTTTGGACAGTTGAAAGAGCATTGAGAGCTGGGAAAAGGACTTCAAATGAGAAGGTAGTAAAGGATAAAAGAAAATTTGCTTGCTTGGCGATTTTATTGAGGACCTTGGTGGTAGCGGCCACCCACATACTACAGAGACACTCCTGGGATGTTTATTCAAGAACCATACTGAATCCTTTCCTGTGTGCCAAGATCTAGGAATGCAGAGATGCATAAAGTACTCATAAAATACTAATCCAGGACCTGACCTAAAGAAGTTCACAGTTTCTTGGAGGAAATAGATGAACAATTACAAAAAGAGATGCACTGCCATAATCACTGTACTTTGAAGATGTGAACTTAAGTTCAACTAGTCAAAAAATGAAAACATTAATGTTTAGTATTTGATATAACTTGTAAAATAATAGAATCTTACTATTTAAAGAAATGTAGGGGCACCTGGGTGGCTCAGTTGGTTAACCGTCTGCCTTCGGCTCAGGTCATGATCCCAGGGTCCTGGGATCAAGCCCCACATCAGCTCCCTGCCCAGCAGGGAGCCTCTTTCTCTGCCCCTTTCCCCTGCCTGTGCTCTCTCTCTCTCTTTCTTTCTCTGCCTGAAATGAAGGAAGGAAAGAAGGAGGGAAGGAAGGAAGGGAGGGAGGGAGGGAAAGAAAGAAATGTAGGGGCACCTTTGGGTGGTTCAGTCAGTTAAGTGTTGGACTTTTGATCTCAGCTCAGGTCTTGATTGCAGGGTCCTGAGTTCAAGCCCCACACTGGACTCCATGCAGGGCCTCACACTGGACCTTGAGCCTACTTAAAAAAAAAAAAAGAATTGTAGAGTTTTAGATTAACATTTTACTTAGTGCAGGAGATTCCTACTTCACAAATTCTGACTTGGTTATTAAGCCTCTGCTTAAGTCTCTCTAATGACAGAAAAGTCATAATCTTCTGTGAAGAGTCAGTTTATTGTAGGGAGGAGCTGTAGTTAGGAAGTGATTTTTATGAAACAAAATTCACCACATCCTGCCCTCATGATTTGATTTATTATTGGACTAAGGTAAATTGACACTACGTCTATAAAATGAGGTGGTTGTCTCCACAAATAGTATACCTTTCAGATCGAACTTTGTTGAATTCATTCTTTGATTTTCTGACTCATATTTACATGGCAGATTGATGTTCAAGTAATACTTACTGATTACTTACTATTTGGACATTTGTGGAATTTTGTGCCCAGTTCTCCCTCTGTCTCCCCCATCACCATGGCTACAGTTAATAGTAAATGCTGTTGAGTCTTTTTAAATCTGTTGTTAAACAGATTCCCCAAATCTGCTAAGCAAATCTTTATTCTGTACTTGTGCAGTTTATTTTATTTTGCGCTTAAATGAAAGCCTTTGTATTAATTGCCCCTGTTAAATCTCATCTTGCCATTTAGTCAGCCTGTTCTTAGTGTGCCTTTCTCTGATATCAGTTCACATTATATCAACCAATTCCATGGAGCTCAGGAGACTAGTAAATGGAGGTATTGTGGAAAAACAAGTAATTGAGAATTTAGGTGGGCCCTTAGCCTTCTAAGTTGGAGTTGTATGTTGAATCAGAAATGATGTTTCTTAAGTGCTTAGACTTTCTGGAGAAATATCTGGATAAATCATAGTTTCGTTTTGAAGCCCTAAATTTGAGAATGCAGTGTTATCTGGACTAGACTAGAGAATTCACTTTCACATTGTATGGTACTTGGTATTTTGACAAGCTAACTTTGACATTACTGCTGCCAGGTAACCTAAAAGGGTTGAGTTAAGAACCACTGAGTGCTTTGAAGAACAAAATTCAGTTGGTGGTCAGGGTTTTAGCCTTGTTTACAGAGATTTGCAGCATATTTAAAAAAGAGGAAGAGAGCATACATATGCTTTTCCCCAGAGCTGGAACAGGGAGAAGAAGAGGACAAGTCTCCTTGAGAGAGGGTGTGGCATTGGGAGTAGTGGGGAGGGGAAGGTGGAAGAACTGGAGTAGAGACATAGACTAGACTGTAATGGGGTAGCCATTAGTACCTGAATGGATTAGTTACAACTTCTAACTTTTGCCTTCATCTTTGCCAACAGTGGTATGAGCTTCTGTTTTTAACGGTAGCTAAGCAGACTGAATAAAAGGCATTGTGCATGTCCTTCGCCTGCCCATTGGTGCATATTTGTAGTATTTGGAAATACTCTCACTATATAGTAAAGTATAATTGTGCTATAATGGTAAGGGAAAGGAAAAGAAGGGTCATGACCAGCAAAATATAGTGGTGAAAAGATTGGATTTCAGTCTCTGGTGAGAGAAATCTTCATCCCTCTGTACCTTTTTAACTGCTGAACTGTCTCAGCAAGAAAGGGGCTTTTTTTTTTTTTAAATCACACGTACCACTTATTAGAGGAATAATATTGTATTTGGTTTTAAATGTTTTGACTTTGCACTAAAAAGCCAAGCAGAGCATTTCTTGGAAGGAAGTTAAAATATGAGTCTGGAGCACAAGTATAAGGTCAAGAAGTGTGGAGATGTAGATCTGAGATGTAGCANTCATCCCTCTGTACCTTTTTAACTGCTGAACTGTCTCAGCAAGAAAGGGGCTTTTTTTTTTTAAATCACATGTACCACTTATTAGAGGAATAATATTGTATTTGGTTTTAAATGTTTTGACTTTGCACTAAAAAGCCAAGCAGAGCATTTCTTGGAAGGAAGTTAAAATATGAGTCTGGAGCACAAGTATAAGGTCAAGAAGTGTGGAGATGTAGATCTGAGATGTAGCAAAGGACTGACTCTTGACGTAAGTTAGGGAAGTGTGATGTTATGTAAACTAATAAAGATGTGTCAGTGTGTCTCATATCCTAAAGAATTTTAGAAAAGAACATTGTGAATTCACAAGTGAATTTCATCAGATGCTTCAGTCAAGTTCTTGATAGAGGGAAAGAAGGATTAAAAAGGAAAGAGTATTGAAGTATATACATGAAAAGGGGGATAAGTTTTATAGACAGTATCACTCTTGGCCTGGAAGACAAGGTTTCTGATACTTGTTTTTATTTGATCAACGAAGATCATAGATGTCTGTTCTGTATACTCTTCATAGGCTGTCTGGTTTCCCATCTGTCTAGTCAGATATATAGGCTTGTGAATCAACCCTTGGATTAGGTAGAAGTATAGTGTTTTGATGTGTGACCTCCAGACACTAAAATGAGGCAATAATGGAAACTTCCTTTATAATTGGGATGAAGAGCCAGAATCTTGAGACTTATCACCATCACTGAAGATCATAACCTGAAGGATCCTGCTGTCTCTTGTTACTATTATCACTGTCTTTGATGACATCTAGATGTTCGGTTTCTGACAGTCTTTCACATCACACCAACATCTTCAAATTTTGAAAATTCTATGATTTATTCTGCAATCTTCAGAAATTTCTATTGCTAGTAATTATATTTCCTGGCACAGGATTGACAATTTTCTGTGAATACAGCAGCTTTTCATTGTAGTGCTGAGCCATAGTGAAATCTTAATGAAGACTTTAATAGGGATAAAGGTTAAATTAAATTTTAGTTTCAGGAGAGCTACCAATGCAGATGAGTAAGTGGTGATTAAATGAATTATCCCTTCCATACATGGCCAAGTTTGCACATGCAGAAATTGCAACAACTGTAATCACGTCTTAACTTTCTGTCCAGAAACTGGAGTTTTCTTTTTACCTTGATTGTGATGCAGGTGCAAATTTCAGATGTTTAAGTGTGGGAAAACGTGCATTTTAGAATGGAGGAAGTGGTGGCTGGTGGTAGATATTAGGGCATGGAAGCAAAAGTTGGCCAAGGTAGGAGAAAGGTCCTCAACAGGGAGTTTCATTCTTATTTTTGCTGTCAGGCAGAAGAGTCAGAGTCTAGAGGTCCAAACAGGAAGCTGTAGTACTGAACCACTGGAGAGTCTTGAAAGGTTTGAGTTATTTAACATATGGATACCAACACAGAAAATTATAGATACCAACACTATCACATTTGTGATGGTAATGTAGTGGGAATTCACATCGACCTCTAATATGGGTAGAGTATTGTTATAAATTATTATGATACTCTCATGGTTTGGTTTTTTCATTAATAAAATGATAGAACTGAATTAAAATGAGATGATCTGGGCGCCTGGGTGGCTCAGTGGGTTAAAGCCTCTGCCGTCAGCTCAGGTCATGATCCCAGGGTTCTGGGATCGAGGCTCACATCGGGCTCCCTGCACAGTGGGAAGCCTGCTTCCTCCTCTCTCTGCCTGCCTCTCTGCCTACTTGTGATCTCTCTCTGTTAAGTAAATAAAAAAAAAATACAAAAAAAATCTTTAAAATGAGATGATCTTTGAGGTTTCCTACAGCCCTGTCTGTCTAGATTGTAGAGTGGAATTTTACACGTTACTTTGGGGAAGATGTGTTTCTCTAGTGGCCTACATATAAATTGTGTTTGGAACAATGCCATTTATTATATTTGATAATTCTCTGGTCACATATGATTTATATTAATAGTTTCAAAATGTGCTAATGTATAGTATCTCATTTGACGATCTCATTGAGATGATGAAATAGATCAGGAATGTATTATGTTCATTTTGTTGACAAAATGAAACCATTATGGTTAGTATCTTGAATAGTTATTTAAATTTGTTGGTCTCATTAATACTTGGGATAATATCCATCAAGGGATGAAATCCTGCCACCGAGAAAAGAAAACCCTGTCAGGACAACTTTCTCACCTTCAACTATCGATCAGATTTACATATTCTCCAAGTTCTGACTTGGATGTCCTGTGAAGCTTTTCTTGCCTTCCCTTCTACATCGGCAGGGTTGAAGCACTTTTATCATTCTCTTCCAGGCTCTGGATTTTAATGATCTATTTAATGCCTTACTCTTCCACCCTACTGAAGGTGGACTCCTTCAGTCCAGCTTGTCTTATTCATCCCTCCACCCCACAGCCTGCTCAGCATCTGGCATATGTGTGTGCTCAATGAAAAATGGCAGAATTAAATGAAAGTCAAGTTGACCAGGCTGGTGTTAAAGGATGCAGTGGGGTGGGATGTGAAACTTGGGTTGTGGGGTGGGAAGAAGACATCATTGTATACCTTTGTTAGGTAGAAATTTTGCCTTGCACATGCATTTGAAAATCAATTAAAAACAACAACCTAATTAAGAAAGGGCGTTAACTAGGGGTCAGATCTGTTAATAAAATAAATTTGAATTTTTTAAAAATGGGAATTAAAGTTCATGAATTCATGGGAATTTTTAAATTGTCTTATTTTTTCCCTAAGCTATATTACTGCATCTCATATATTTAACAGCAGTCTTGTATTCAGTCTCAACTCTGATTTAAAGTGGTAAAATGGAATTTTATTTTTTTTTAAAGATTTTATTTATTTATTTGACACACAGAGAGAGATTTCAAGTAGGCAGAGAGGCAGGCAGAGAGACAAGGAGAGGAGAAAGCAGGCTTCCTGCTGAGCAGAGAGCCCGATGCGGGCCTCGATCCCAGGATGCTGAGATCATGACCTGAGCCGAAAGCAGAGGCTTTAACCCACTGAGCCACCCAGGCGCCCTAAAATGGAATTTTAAAATTCCGTCAAGAGATAAACCCTTACCTGGTTAAGCTTTATGTTAAGTGATGTTTATATTTGTCCAGTAACTTGTTCTTACTGAAAGACTCTTGTTAAGAGAAGCCCTTTAGCACTGACTTTCTCAAACTTGCCATAAGTAATGATCCCTTTGAAAGGAAACATATGGAATGTATTTTTCATGTTACTTAAATTATATAGCTATGAAACTAGATATAAAATTTTTGGTCTTGGCTCATTTACAACTATAAACCAAGCCTACAAGTTAAATACAAAGACAACTACACAACTAACAAATTTCAAATTAATACAGTTATTCAGTGTGACAGGTGATGTTTAGGTTTCACAGTAGAAAAAAAATAGCCTTAGGTCTCATTCAATTTTAAATCTGTTTCTGTATTTTAACTTCTGTGATACTACAAGCTGCAAATACCCATTCTAAGTAATGTTGTGCAAGGTGCTATTAGTGACTTCAAGCTTTGTTTGTAAGTTCAGGATTGTCAGACCTCATATCTAACCAAAATACTTGCTAGCAAGCATTCCTCAAATACCAATTTTAATGAGATGTCAGCTGTGGTGTTCGTTTGAAGATGAGGTTAATGTTATGTCATTACTGAAATCTTTATTAAATGGTTCTCTACACTAGCTCATGCTGGAAGTGGGAATGGAAAAATGTCATTGGATACTTCCAAACACATTTACTTCTAATGAACTTTTGCAATTGTACTACAAAGATAGGATTCATGTAATACTCGTAGCTTATATATGGTATTAGCTTTGAATGTACCATGCCTGTCTTGTCATATGCTCTGATGATTCTGGTTTCCTGTATTTTTCACTGTTGGTTACAGTTACTATGAGAGTGTTGCTTATACAGTGTGCCTTTAGAACATTTGGCCTGAAGGAGATTTCAACACAACTGAAGAAGCATCGGTGAAAGCCTACTGCTAGTACTTGTTTAGATTGTGGTTACTTACGGTTCAGCATTTTTATCATTCATTTTAGATTTTCTTTTAAATGAAAACATTAACAAAATTTTGTACACAATTGTACACAATTCTTAGACTCCCCTTCTTCTCCCAACATACTTGTGACCTCCTGTTTGGGAAACACTGTTTTAGCATTTATTTTTGTGATCACTAAGTCCAGGATTCAGTGGTGGGAAAATAAAATTAAAAAACCTTGGCCCTTCTTAGTGTAATGAGAGATACTTTAACAGCAAACTATAAATAGTTTGATTTATTCTATCTTAAAGATATACAAAGATGTCTATGGGAATGTATTATAAGGACCTACCCACTTCCTTTAAGAGTAGGGGAGAGTTTAAAGCCTATTGTGGATAAGATCTTGTTTGAATAGGGTCTTAAAGGATAAGAGGTAGTGAAACTAGGTAGAGAGATAGTATGTGTGAAGACTGTGGTCATGAAAGACATAATTGTTATAATGGTGAGAAGCATGTGCCCCTAGATTGCTTTTGTAATGTGAGTGGTAAGTTGGATCCAAAACTAAAAGTCTTAATTGTTAGATCAGGTGTTTAGGTCTCATTTGATATATGCTAAGAGAGAAGATGAAGATCTTAGAACTGAAAGGATATTCATGACCACACACACACCCACACACACACACCCACACACACACCCAGAATTGCTAATTTTTCTCTCTGCTATGAAACTATAAGCTCGTTGAGGGCAGAGATCCATACTAATCATTTCTGTAAATCCATATTTAACACTAGGCCTGGTAAATACCAGCATTCAAAAACTTTTTTGTTAAATGAATGATAGAATGGGTACTTACAATCTCATGAAACTGCAAAAGTAATATATATGTGTATATATACATATATATACACACATATATATGTACATATATACATGTATATATGTACATATATATGTGTGTATATATATGTATATATATGTGTGTATATATATGTGTATGTGTATATATATATATTTATATAAATCAATTACCATGTTGTATTATGGTGTTCTCTTTCTGTAGGCCTTAGAGCTCTTCAAGGGCTGTGACCACGCATTATCAATCTTTGAACACTAAGCTTTTGGTACAGTAACTGATAAAGCTAATGGTTAGAAATTACTGGTTGACTGACTAATCGTGAGTAAAGGGGATTCAAGGAGAGAATGATGATAATCTCCTATGGTAGTGGTTTTAATCTTTTGTGGGTGGTAGGCCCCTTTGTGATTCTGTTGAAAGCTATGAACTTCCAAAATGCAAATACCTACAACAGTTGACAGTTTCATGGCTTTCATGTATCCCTGAAACCAGTCCATGGGTTTCTTATTCAGAATTCCTCCTTAGGAATTTGAACCTATAATCACCCCTAAACCTCACCATCTCTTTTAATAATCTTTATATGTTAATATGATTTCACTTGTGGAATTTAAGAAACAAAACAGATGAACATAGGGGAAGGGAGGGAAAAATAAAATAAGATGAAAACAGGGAGGCAAACCATAGGAGACTCAACTCTAGGAAAAAAACTGAGGGTTGTTGGAGGAGAAGTGGGTGGGGGGCTGGGGTAATTGAGTGATGGGCATGAAGGAGGGCATGTGATATAATGAGCACTGGGTGTTAAATGCAACTGATGAATCACTCAATTCTACCTCTGAAACTAACAATATACTGTATATTAACTAAATTGAATTTAAATAACAAATTTTTAAAAACTAAATAATTTTTAAATGTTAAACTATGATTGTGTCTCTTTAAATACTCTTTTTGAGTTCTTCTTGTGTTTGGGAGGAGTTAATTCAAATAGTCGAGCTGTCCAAGGAGAAAGAACAAATTTTTTTTTTATAATGATTAAGGTAAAACTTTGCTAATCTGTAAAGGTAATAAACAAGTATATTGATTAAGCCAACAACCAAGAAGCACTTGCTTAAGGGGATCCTGACATTCCTGAATTTGGGTTTAGCAAGGGAGTTGAGGTCCCCAAGACCACCCTTAGGCTGAGTGATTTGCCAGAAGGACTCATGGGACTCAGAAAGCTATTGTACTCCTGGTTATGGTTTATTACAGTGGGAAAGATACATATTAAATCATCAAAAGGAAGAGGCAAATCCCAGGAGAAACCAGATGCCGGCTTCCAGGTGTCTGGGGCCTGTGCGGTTGCACAAGTGTATGCCATAGGTCAGCACCAGTGTGCCAGCATGTGCACAGTGTTGCCAGCCTGGGATACCCAGCAGAGCCGTGGTGCCCAGGGTTTTTACTGGAGGTCAGTCACACAGGCTTGTAGCATTCTTATCAGGGAGAGTATTTCAGGGACTCAGAGCTCATTTCCTAGGGACTGGCCTGTGGCCAGGCCTGAAGACAGGTCTTTCTTGGAAATGTGCAGGGTTTGAGCAACTCAAGCCTGCTGAGTTAACCCTTCCTGCACAGCAAGTTAGCTGTGCAGAGAGTTAGTTTTCTTCTGGCCTGCCTGCCTAGCTGTTCTTTTTCTAGATACACAGTTTTTGTGGACCTCCTTGGTCTCATCATAAGTAGCCATTCTACATACTGTATACCTGGACTGTAACTTTTTCCTCTCCAAGAAATAATTGGCAAGTTTCTTTGGACTTAAGGACGTATCTGTGTTTTGCAGTTTCGTGAGATTGTAAGTACCCATTCTATCATTCATTTAACAAAAAAATTTTTTTGAATGCTGGTACTTACCAGGCCTAGTGTTAAAATATGGATTTACAGAAATGATTAGTATGGATCTTTGCCCTCAACGAGCTTATAGTTTCATAGCAGAGAGAAAAAATTAGCAATTCTGGTGAGCAGTGTGTACTTTGGGCAGCATTTAACCTCATTGGAGAGCATGGTGGAGGGTGTGTGTGTCTGCGTATATTGGAAGGTGTTGGTAATTAGGGGAAGACTTCCCTGAAGGAGTCACCTTTTGAGCCCTAAAGATCAAAAGATACAAGTAGGCATGGAGCATTGTGTTTCTCCAGTCTATGGTTGCGTGTGTGATTGGAACATTTATGTATTACTGGTGCAGTCTCCTTGGCTTACTGAGCAAGTACACTAATCCTTGCTAGAAGATATATGTCCTTAGGGTTTGCACGAGAGGAAAGAGTGTCTGGCTTAGTACAAATCTATTTCCATTTTACTCCATTGCCATAAATCCACCCAAATGACGTTTCTAACCTACCATGAGTAGGTAGAAGTACTTTCACACATTGCTTCCCAGTGGGGGGTATGTGAATACATAGCTTTGAGCTGATAAGAGTAAGTATAACCATTAAAAATTTAAATGTACTGTGTTTCAAATAGGAGGGCACATGTTTGCCTTAACTTAATGAAATTACTTGTAAGAATTTGTACTTGGAAGCGAAAAAGTTTTAGAAAAAAACCTGGTCTAGATTTTATCCTATTTGGCTTATATATATGTGTGGTTCTCACAGAGTTTGGAACTTCTGAGAGTAATAAGAGTTTTGTTTTTTGAACAGTGCAAAGAAATTGTATGATTATAATAGGATCAGGAATGTTTTATTTTAGGGAATATGGATAACTTCAAATTCTTAATCTGGAGAATTTTTTCTAATAGAATCTTTTCTTTTTCCAGCATTACAGTGTTTCTGCCACCTTTGTACAAAAGACAATTTTACTTGTGTGACAGATGGGCTCTGCTTTGTCTCTGTCACAGAGACCACCGACAAAGTTATACACAATAGCATGTGTATAGCTGAAATTGACCTAATTCCTCGAGACAGACCATTTGTATGTGCACCGTCTTCAAAAACTGGGTCTGTTACTACAACCTATTGCTGCAACCAGGACCATTGCAATAAAATAGAACTCCCAACTGTTGGTAAGTTGTATAAGATTTTTTTTTCTTCATACTACAAGAAAAGCTGATTCCGACTATGGTTTTAGAACTGGAAAGGATCTTAGAACTTTGTCTACCCCAGCTTATCCAGTTCAGAGGCAAGAAGGAACTTGTCCGTAGTTATAGAGTTACAGGAGTAGCCAAGATCCTGACTTCTGGGTGTTGTGTTGTTTGACAACGTAGTTCCAATAATAGACTTTCTCTGAGGTCCATCAGGCCTAAAAGGCTAGCCTCTTACAGGTGAATCCTGACAAAGCTGCTGTAGCAGTACATCCTCAGGAGGTCCCTACTTTGTCTTCAGAGTGGATTTCTTTTCCTTGTATAATGTTCCTGCCTTTTAAAAGCAATTGGTAATGGGCAGGAATTGAGAGCAGCACTAAACAGTCCAGATGCCTTCATTTTGTAATTTAACTTTGCTTTATGAACTTTATGTATAAATCATTATATGTGATTTCTAAGTTTTTCATCCTTCGTTGTAGTTTACATTTTACAATGTCCGAGCAGAGCCAGGAATTTGAAGGCTTTATACACTCATAGCATTAGTTTAATTTTCAGGTTCTGGTTTAAGATGTTAGTCTGAGCATATGTATTTAACTCCTCCATCACCTTCCTCAAATCCCAAATTTCTACTGTCATAATCAAAGGAGTATAAAAATACAGGAAACTTGTATTCATGCTAGCCGAATTGATGGAAGAATACCCACCCTCATGCCTGTGCTTGTGAGAAACTTCTATAATTTATAGTGCAGATAATTTCAGACTAGTGAAGATTGACTGCCCATATGAAAAGAAGTAAGTGAAAGGACCTCTTACAAATCCCACCAAACCTTAAGCAGAGGGATTTGGGGTGAGGAGGTTACAGGAGCAAATGCTCCATTCTCCTTTAGGAAGAATCACCTGGTTTCATTGCTCTGGGAGGCGGACCACAGTGCTCACTCTCCACTAACAGTTCGTCTAGGCATCATGCTAACTGAAGTAGGAAACACTGCCGTGGCCCAGCAGAAAAGGGCCAGTCCTGCAGGTTACAGAGGGAGGCAGTCCTCCACTTCATTCAAGTGATAACAGCAAAGTAAAACCAGATCTTCAGCATTATAGGGAAGCTTCCCCACGGCAAGTTTCTATCGGACTATAATTTTTCTGATTTCTGTTTAGGGTATTTGCAATTCTAATATGACAAAGGAAATTATAATTCCAGAATTTCCCATTTCCATTGTTTGGGTTTGAAATATCTAAATGAGGGCTCATAAAGCCTGTGAAGAACTTACTTCATTTCTAATGCTAAACGTACATAAATCCCTCATTCCCAGGTCTCTGTTAAGTAAACAGCAAAAAAATTACCAAACAGAAAGATTTCAGTGGTTCAAAAGAAGTGAATTGAACTGGGTAAATCAGAGTAGATGTCATCCTGTGAAAAAGACTTAACCTCATGATAAGGAAGAACTTTCAGACAGTCCAAAAGTTCATTTTCAGTTAAAGATCACTTTTAGATGAAAAGCTCAATTGATTAGTTATTTTTAAAAATGTAATATTGAAAGTGAGTAGCAGACTAGTCTAATATTTTATAGCCTAGTGTGAGACAAGCTTAAAGCAAGACAAGCTTGAGAAATTGTGTTATAATTCAGGGAGAAAAGATAGTGAGCAAATTAAGAGATATAGTGGATAAATCTAGGTGACCCAATATACTTTCTACACAAATTCCAGAAAATGATATACAAGCAGGCAGAAAGGAATGTGCTCGCAAAATTAATGAAATTAATGAAAAAATACTTAACCAAATACATATAATAAAAAAGTGTCAATTTCAAGAATAAAGAAAAAAATTGTTTATGCATTCAGCATAAGGTAACACTGCTTATCTCTTAGAGACAGAGAAAGATCAGATTTTCTTCTTTTTTTAAATACCAAAAGGCAGTGGAACATCATATATTAATTGTTAACCAAAATTCTTTAGATCAGCCAAGATTTTCCATATATAAAAGCAATAGCCATCTTTAGATAATTAAGTATTCAGTGTATAAGGACCCTTCTTCTTAAAAGAAATTACTAGAATTAGGATTCTATCTTAAGAAATCAAATAAATATCTCAAGAATGGGAAAGTTACTTGCTTAGATGAAGGCCGAAGAGCAGAGGAAGAGTAAATGGATGTTGACTGAGCTGGTGATCATGAAAGGGGGGCCACTGGGTGAAGACTGGATGATTCACTTGTGGATTTGAGCCCTGTGAGCTTCTGGAATGAGGCTCTCTGACTAATGGGAGTAGTGGCCAAGTATAGGAAATACGGAGGATTAAGAAATTGTGGTTGCCACCTTCAGTGTTTTTGCTATTGTTGATGTTTATTTCATTTGAGGCCCTTTTTCAGGAAAGCCATCATCTGGCCTTGGTCCCGTCGAACTGGCAGCTGTCATTGCTGGACCAGTCTGCTTCGTCTGCATCTCACTCATGTTGATGGTTTATATCTGCCATAACCGTACTGTCATTCACCATCGAGTACCAAATGAAGAGGATCCTTCCTTAGATCGCCCTTTTATTTCAGAGGGCACTACATTAAAAGATTTAATTTATGATATGACGACATCAGGTTCTGGATCAGGTAATGGAATTATTTTTCCTTTTTCCTAAGGAGTCTTCTGAAAGTTAACTGTATTACTTATTTTATTAGTTGGTTAAGCCAATTTGGCTTAGTGTGTTTAAAACTTAGTGTGATAGTTTGAATGCTAAGTCCAACCTTAAGCCCAGTAAAGGTCTGACTGTGACTAGTTTAGCATAGACAAATTAGAATGTACTTTTACTGTTGAAATAAGTAAGTCAGCATCATGTTTGTATAAATTTCAAAGCTTTCTCTTATCTTATGACTCCATGAGATAGAAAGAATAAGGATAATTATTTTCTGATGGATGAGGCTGAAGTTCATAGATCCTCAAATGATCTGCAGCTACCCATTCTATTCAGGATCGTTTAACAGCTTTATTTTTATACTTGAAAGCAAGCATGACAGAAAATGTGTTTGGAATTGTGAAGGTTATTTGCTTTTTTAACATATGAAATTGGTGTCTTTAGATCAGACCTAATTTTTTATTAAACTAATGATTTTCTCACTTTAGAAAAACATCTAACCACCTTGTTATCTAATATAGCTTTATGGATCCACGACCTCTGTGATGTTTGCTTTTCTCAGTTCCATTTGCTGATTCTTGTGGTTTCAGAAATAGACTGGCTAATTGCCAGAATCGTCCCTTGAAGTGGATTTTTAGTACAGCAGTGCTTCACATTTAAACTGAAAGGGATTTATTTTTTCACTTGTGTGTGCTTTGAAAGGATGCTAAGAGAGGAAGACCCCTGTCCTCTACAATATTGTAATTTGACACTGGGCTAGGGATCAAGAGATCTAGATTCCAGTGCAAGTTTTGTCTTTGGTTGGCTCTGACATTGGTTAAGCTGTTTCTTCTTTTGGGCTTCTGTTTCCTCATCACAAATGTGGAACAGATACTGAGATATACTGTCTTTTGAGAAATATAAATCAATTTCAAAGAAAGCCCAGGTTCATGGATAAAATGAAGATTTGAAAATATACCTAATGAAAATATCACTAATTTTATAATCAAGTAACTAAATGAACATTAAAGCAGAAGTTTTGACTAGAGGAAGAATATGAGTGAAGCATGAAATCACATATGATACTACAGAAAGTTTACACAATGACAAATGTCTGTTTTTTAAGGAAATGAATATATATTGATTTATATGTGTATCTGTTGAGTCCTAAAAGTATGAAGAAGCTGACTTCTTGGCCTGAAGTTGTCTGTTGACTTTGGCTATGTATATTCAGTAAGTGACTTCTGTCTGTGACACTAGGATACACACAGGCTTGCACTGGAACCCAGGTCCCTCAGGGCAGCCTTTAAGGATCTCTGAGACCATTGTGAGCAGGGAGGGAGTGAGAGGTTGGTTTGAGATGGAACAGCCTTCGCACTGAAGACGTGACAGTCTTTGGGCCAGAGTGGTAGAGGAGAGGAGAGAGCTTGTTTTAGGACTTCCCTGGGGTTTCCCTTTGATTCTCAGTTAATCCAAAGTATTCCCAAAGAAGATCTGGCTCATTCTAGAAGTCATCCTAGATCAAAAAACAATGATAAACAAAGACCAAAGTCACAGAAAATCAGGTTGGCTACAGATCATTTGGAATTAATCCCTTGTTGCCAAACTTACACCCAGGGAAATCACAGCTGCTCATGCCACTTGGCACAGTAGTACTATATCAGGCCTCCAGGGGAATAAGTCTACCTAAAGGATTAGAAGAAATTGCTGTCTGGATGGCAGCTGATTTCTGAATCAGAATACATTTATTTACTTGTTAAGATGCAGACATGAAGTCAAGAATGAAATCACTCTTCTTCCATTTTATTGGTATTTTTAGATAGATCAGGAACCACAACTTTGTTGTCTGAAATCTTCTCTCTTTCCCTTTATGCCTTACCCTGCAAAAACTTGTCTGCATTGTTTGCTAGCTCTGTGGCTTCGGGCAGTTAGCTGATGTCTCATGCCCAAGTTATTTTATCTTTAAAATGAAAGTAATGAACCCTGCCCTGTGCACGTCATTGGATTGTTGTGAAGTTCAAATGAGACAAGATGTTTTGATAAATTGTAGTTATGTCCAAATGACAGGTGTTACTCTTATTGGAAAGATCCTTGGAAGAAAAATCTGACATATGATATCAATTTGCTGCGTTGTACCAAAAAAACTTAGTTGAAGGCCTCCTTTCCCTGTCATAGTTCATTATGTGCTGAATGGCCTCCGAATATATTGAGACGGAAGCTATCTTGTGTTGAACGATAGCAGAAAATGCTACCTGTTTCCCTTCTATTCATTATAAAGCCTTAATGCTGTCTCGTGCATGGGACTCATGACTATGAGTAAGTAAAATGGCTTTATGTGTACTCTTTTTCCTTTTTTCGCTCCTTGAGAAAAGGTAAAACTAAACATTTCATGTTATGAATTCATATGTTTATTATTTAGTACCATGACCATAGTGAAGGAAAGGCCTATCTCTATTTCTCAAAGACTGTATCTTTAACTTGGGAGCTGTGGGCAGCTCTACGCCTGAAGCTAACCTAGTCCCTGTTACATTAATTTGAGTCACAGGTTGTGTGTGTGCCCTTATTTGAGCTGTTTGCTAGATTGTAAAGTGTGTGTGCACATGTGCCAGTTTTTGAAAGAGAGTCTCTTAGGCCACTGTTCATTATGTCTTGTTCATGCTTATGGTCTCTTACAATGTATGCGGATTGTTCAGGTCTTATTTCTGTTGTTCACTGCATGCAGAGCTGCTCAGACCCTGTTTCCCTATTGAAGTTTTTCTCTCAAACAGTTGTAAGGATGTAGAAGAGGAAACAGAGAACACAGAGATTTGAATTAGGCCTATTTACTTTTCTCTTTAGAAGAAAATTACTATTTTTTAAAAATGCTCATGTATTCACGTGGGTTATGATAACTAAATATAGATAATATGGTGAATCTAGATTTGGTTTTGAATTTTAGTTTGGGATCTAGAATCCAGTGGTAATGGGGAGACCAAAACTTCCCTTGTCCTGGTAGCCTTTCTTGGCCATATCATTTACATGGACCTGAATGTGTTAGACATTTTCAGACTTCCCATTTGTAATTCCCCTTTCACCTGTACTCCTTGCCTTTCTAACTTCCAGAGTAGCCTCCTGAAGTTAACTCGTAAGTATACTTTAAATCCTTAAGTATATGGTATGACCCCCATTCAAAGGCTGTAATAAAATTTTGTAAATTAGTATCTAAACAACATAATTAAGAATCTTCATAATATAAAAGAGCTCTTTGATTTAAATAAGGATTTTTCACAGATCTGTTTTTAGCTAGCAGCCTCCTTATAAACATAAAAACAATTGTTTATAATTAGACTGCTAATTGCTTTGCAGGAGCTGGGGAGGATAGAGAGCAAGGAGAGGAAAAGGGCCCATTTGAGAAACTTACAGATGAAAAGAGGAAAAACTTCCGATAACTTTGAAGACTTAATATTTGAATTTAGAAATATTTCACATCAGGAAACCAGCGACAGCACATAATTTCATGTACTACCATTGGGCTAATTTGGTCTAGCAAGGAACTCGGAATATAGATTATAATTTACACAAATTTATGTGTATAGATTGTATGAAAAAAATAGTAGTGTGTAGAACATGGTTTACACTGGTATTTTTATTGTCAGGGTCAGTATACCTTAAGATGACACTTGGAACTTAGCCCATGAGGTGATATGATATTAAGTGAATTGGAATAGTCCCATATATAGTGATACTTAAATGTTGTAGGTAGTGAAAAATCCTTTTTTGTAAACAAATAAGTGTGGCAATATTTTAAAAATACATATTTTAGAGTAGGGCACATTCAGATGGTGAAATAATGCCAGTGTCCCATCACCACGTTAGGTTACTTGGCATCATTCTTTAAGATACTAATGTTGCCTATGCAGCTAGTTCTTAGCCCATAAATTACTTGTCTTGAAATGGTTTCTGTGATAATTTTTACTGATTTATAAAATCAGTATGGATTATAATAGTGATTTTATGTTTGTGTTCACATATTTTTCTCCCTCATCAATAAAACCGTTACCAGATTCATCCTTCTAAAACAAGATTTTTAAATTGCTTCGCCTCATTCATGAACCCTTTTCAGAAATTTTTAGTAGTTCCTGTTTTATCCATAGCTCTCATTGGTCTTTTTTTTTTTTTTTAAGATTTTATTTATTTGACAGAGCGAGAGATCACAAGCAGGGGGACCAGCAGTCAGAGGGGGAGGGAGAAGCAGGCTCCCCACTGAACAGGGAGCCTCAATCCCAGGACCCTGGGATCGTGACCTGAGTCGAAGGCAGACAGTTAACCACTGAGCCACCCAGGCGCCCCTCTCATTGGTCATCTTGAGCTGAGCATTCAGTACTCTTCATACTCTGACAGCTTTCCTTTTCTTCCACTGCTTTACCACACACATTGCCTTCTGTTTAACTGAACTGGTTCCATAAATATCCACTCATTTCCCTCTTCTACCTGAAATAGTCCTCCTACCTGAAAACCTTCTCTCCTCTTCTCCTGTAGTCCTAACCCTTCTGTAAAGGAGAGTCAAATTCAACTTACTTTATAAAGCCTACCTGGACCCTCTAGGCAGATTCTAGATTCTTGTATTATATTTATTTATTTTCATTTTATTATGAATTACTATTTTTTGCAAATGTAGTCTGTCACTCCCCAGTGAGATTGTAAGTTCCTTAAAGATAGAGCTTTTGGAGTTATTCTGTCACTCTTTAATGCCTATTTTCATCTTCAGGTTTACCGTTGCTCGTTCAGAGAACAATTGCAAGAACTATCGTGTTACAAGAAAGTATTGGCAAAGGTCGATTTGGAGAAGTTTGGCGAGGAAAGTGGAGAGGAGAAGAAGTTGCTGTTAAAATATTCTCCTCTAGAGAAGAGCGCTCATGGTTCCGTGAGGCAGAGATTTATCAGACCGTAATGTTACGTCATGAAAACATCTTGGGATTTATAGCAGCAGACAATAAAGGTCAGTAACATCTGCTTCTCCTTTGAGTATAATGAAATCTGCTTGAGACTTTCTACAAATACGGCTATTAAACATCGTCAGATTTGATGAGAAATAAATGTTTGTCATACAGATTAAACCCATTAAGTCAAATAGAATATATGAGAAACCTTTACAAACAGGAACTTCTTAAAGATATTCTTGACTCTTGACATGTTTCTAAATCTCTAATTATTTTATAAGATAAAAGAGCTATGTTTAAATTTGAAAGTGATGCGCTTTTGTTATTTTGGTTTTAGGTAGTTAGTTAGTTATTTGAGTATAGTCATAGCATAGAAAAGACAGAGTTTTATAAACTCTGGGTGCTCAAAATTTTGAGGTAAGTTAGAACCCAGAGTTCTGTTTCCTTTACGTTTCTTCATGACCATTAGGGCATTCTAATAGATACTAATGACCTTATTTATAGGAAGAGTAAAAATAGCTTCTCAGGGTATTCTGTGTTTTAAGTTGGCAGGGGCTAAGCAGTCTTTTAAATAAACAAACTTTTAAATCAACTCCATTAAATAGAGAAATAGTTTCCCCAGGACCACCATGCCCATTGGTAACCAATCGTCTGGCTGCTTTCTCGCCTGTGGTCCTGGGGCCTGGGGCCCTGGCTGAATCCATTGCTGCAGGAAGCGTGGAAACTATGTCAGTGGAGAGTCAGAATGAGTGCTGATAGGGACCAATGGCTTCACGCCGTACTTCATATACTGTCTTGGCTTTGGCTCCTTATGTTGTGCCCACAGTTCCCGCTTTTGTAGCTTCATCAGAGACTCATGTTAGCTTTCTCATCATCCCCGCCTGCAATCAGATGCATTTCCCAGCTTTCCTATTTTTAAAAAATGCTATCATTTTCTGTTTGAGATTGGCCAGACTATGGTCCTCTTTTTCCTCCTCTCCCTTCCCATTTTCTTCAACAGTATTTATTTCTTCAGAATATTGTTTAATGATAGTCCCTTTTGCTTTTCTGTATTTTCAAATTTATTCCCAGTAAGCATTTATTACTTTTTTTAAAATTTATTTCTAGAAAATCTCCAATGTATAGAAAAGTGGAGGAAATAGAGTATAATGAATACCTGTCACCCAGCTTCAAAAGTGATTAGCTCATTCCCAATCATATTTGATCTCATTCCACCTACTCTGCCTCTGAATTATTTGAAGCCAAAGATATGATAGTATATCTTTTTATCCGTAAACACTTTTCATTTGTATCTTTAGATTAAGGAATCTTAATGCACTGTGACCACACTATTGTTAATTTTTAAAATGTCATCAGTATCCAGTCAGTTTTACATTTCTGCAGTTGTGTTTTGTTTTTTTTTTTAAATTTGGTTATTCACTTTAGGATGCCGAGTCCACACATGGCATTTGGTTGATATTTAATTTAAATCCCTTAAAATTGCTTTGTTCCTCTTCATTTTTATTTTTTTCTTCTTGCAGTTTCTTGAAGAACTGGATTGTTGTTTGTCCTGTAGGGCTTATCACATTCTGGATTGTGTTGATTGAATTTCCATAGTATCTCTAAACTTGCTCTTTGTATTTAAAAACTGGTAGTTAGGATTAGAGACTAAATCTGAGTAATTTTATTGATTTCCTGAAAATACTGTATCCCTTCCTATATATTGTGTACTTTGTATTATATACTTGTATATAACATATTGTATATTATATATTGATATATATATCACATTAGGAGCCATGTAATATTTGATTATCTCTCTTAAAAAAATATTTATTTATTTATTTTAGACAGAAAGAGCATGAGCAGGGGAGAGGAGCAGATGGGGAGGGAGAAGGAGGGGGGAAAGGGGAAAGAATCTTAAGCATACTCCCTGCTGAATGCAGAGCCCCACTTGGGGCTTGATCTCACAACCCTGAGATCATGACCTGAGCCGAAAAGGAAGGGTTGGATGCTTAACTGACTGAGCTACCCACGGGCCTCTTGATTATCTCTTTTTTGTGACTTAGGGGTAGTGATGAATGTGATGGATGTAGGCAGTGATCTTGTCAGGATTATTTAATGTAAAAACAAAACAAATAAACCAAAGCGGTGGTGATCGTTTAATCAAGTCCTTAGTTTCATTTTCTTCTGCCTTTGGCACCATTTAGTTTCCCTTCTACCTCTTAAAACAACCTTACAGACAATGTTCTGTGACTGTAGATTTTCTGTGTTCATTTCTTATTTCTTAGTAGTTGTGTTTGTTTTCTAAAAACCCCTTTTACTGATTTGTATGAAGGCTCTAAGTCTGCAAACAGTAGTTGCTCCCTTGAAGGACTTAGCCACAGGTATAGTTTCAAACTCAGCTGTGGTGGTTGCTTTTAAATCTGCCTTTTGGGGCTCAAACCTCAACAGGCCCCAGATGTTTTAGGCTTATTCCAAGTTGCAAACAGCTTGGCACAAAATTCCCTTGCTGCTGTGCCGTGAACTTTTTTTTTCCCATTTGCTCACTCAGCCGCCAAGCTGATGCTGTCATCTGGTGGTCACCATGGGAACTGGCTCACCCTCTTGGGTCTTCACTTCTTTGTCAGGGTTTAATGGACTTTGCCCATCCTACAAACATTGTAGGATGGGCTACATCCACTCTAGTTCCCTTCTCCTTTATCTTTATCCTCCTGATTTAGTTAATTCCACCTCAGACAACTCTTTACATTACACAGCCTCTTACATATCTTTCTTCTGCCTCCCTTGTTAATTACCTCAGAAAATCTCCCTGTCTTCCATCTGCCTGCATTCCTCTTTGTCAGCCTTTCAGAATTCAGTCACGATTAATAAGCATGCAGATACAAATGGTGATGCATTTGTATTAGGGAAAAGAAAAGGTATAAGTTTGAATAGAATCAGTTTATAAAGTTTATGAAAAATAAACATTGTTTATATAAAGTTTGTAAAGAACTAGTGTCCTGAGTATCTAAATTCTTTTGAAAGTACCCAGAAATCCCCTCCCGAATCGCCTGAAAATACCCTTCTTAATCTCATCTAATCAGAGTTGCATTCCTTGAAGTAACAACCTTCAAAATATAGAATTTGTTTTATGTCAGTTGGGCATTGCATTGCGTTACATTGCATTACATTACATTGGGGTGGGGTTTTCTTGTTGGTGGTTTTTTTTTTTTTTTTGGCAACCAATAGGGAAGGAGACAGCCCATTTTAAGTTCTTATGAGCCATGCATTCCACTGAATGCTTAATCGGGTTGTCCTGTTTTTTTAAATCTTCTTAATAGTTTTGCAAAAGTAAGGTATTCTTACTGTGTAAAAGAAGAAACAGAGCCTCACTTATCTGAGGTCACTTGGTCAATAACTAGGCTTTGGATTTCACCCTGGGTCAGAATGACTCCCAAGTGTGTATCTTTTACTGAATTGTGCTGCTTTGTAGTGTGTGGTTTTCTTCCTACTCCAATGTTAAATAGGCTTTTGTGGACCAGCGTAACCTAGAATCCTAGCCAGAATCTTTACCATGATGCCCATGGGAAAACACATTTCAAATCCATGTATTAGTTTACAAACAAATTTTTGGAATAAATATGCCTGGTTGTTGAGGTTCAAAATCACCTTGTGTAAAACTGGGTTCAGCCCCAGCTTTTTTTCCTCCTGACATTTTAGTTCCTGTCTCAGCTTTCCCATTTGTCAATGATACCACTATTTTTATATTTTTTCTAAGGTAGAAACCTTGGAATCATAATCCTCTTATCTGGCCTCTTTGTGAACTGAATGTATAGTCTGTGATTAAAGCTTGCATTTCTTAATTTAAGCTCACTTTCAGTTTTGTCCTATACTATTCCATTCCTACTGTGGCCACACTGGGCTCCAGGTACTTCTCATCTTCCTCATGCTCCCTTTTCCCTTCCTCCTTCCAGAAAGAACTACTGAGCACCCAACCTGAACCAGACATTTTTCTAGCCACTTAGGAGTGCCAGCTCTGCTACCATATGTGTAGATTCAAAATCACCATCTTTGAACTATGATTCCTTATCTCTTAAGTGGGATTAGTTATCCTTGCCTTATCTCAAGAATAGGGGGCTTACTCAGAGAATCTAAAAGATATGTATGTAACAGTATAAGACAAAGTGAAAATATGAAGGAAATAATATACAGACTTAAGGTACCATCATCATGTTGCAGTCACGGAATTCAGGATTGAGAGTAAAAATGTAACTTTTGAATGGATAAATGGATGTTCTGCAATCCATCTGAAACATTGTTATTCTCCTCTACAGACAATGGTACATGGACTCAGCTCTGGTTGGTGTCAGATTATCATGAGCATGGATCCCTTTTTGATTATTTGAACAGATACACAGTTACTGTGGAAGGAATGATAAAACTTGCTTTGTCCACAGCAAGTGGACTTGCCCATCTCCACATGGAGATTGTTGGTACCCAAGGTAACTCAAACCACTTATGTTATTTGAGCTTTAAATTCCCATGAATCTAATGTCTGTTAGAAAATTTTTGTAAGAAGTCAGCCTAAATGAAGATGTTTAAAATTAGGTTTTTGATGGAATTATTTTTTCTTTCTGCTGAAAATCTCAGGTGGAGTTAGGAATGTGGGAATTTGTTTAGAGATTCTCTAGTCATTGTAGCAACACTGGTATGTGAGTTCTTAAAAGTAGCATCTAGTTTTGTGATTTTTGAGGATCTCATTTTTAGAATTCAAGTCTGACAGAATGTATGTTTTTATGTGTAGTATCAAACGTAATGTGAAAAATGCTTTTTAAAAATCAACATGCCACCACCTAATGTTGTTATCTGGCCATCTAAAAATTATATTTGACTCTGAGATAAGGAGACTGCATGAGACCATTTTATAGTTGAGAAATTATATACTAAATTTTAGTTACGAAATTGTTATGGTATGATTTTTGTGCCATGTAAGATATCAAATGCCAATATATCTCTCTCCTCTAGTGATTATCCCCTTGCCATCTGGTGGCTACCTCACTCCCCACTTTACTGCACACATGCCCTTTCATATCTTAGCCTCCCTCATCTTTGTAATTGTTACTGTTGATAATAACAGTTCTATTGAGTTATGATTCACATGTCATACAATTCATCCATTTTAAGTGTACAATTCAGTGGCTTTTAGTGTATTCACAGAGTTGTGCATCACCACAGTCCATTTTAGAATGTTTTCATCACTCCAAGAAGAAACACTGTGTCCGTAGCAGTCACTCCCCATTTCCTCCCAAACTCCTCAGTCCTGAGCAACCACTAATCTACTTTCTGCCTCTATAGATTTGCTTATTCTGGACATTTCCTGTAAATGGAATTGTATCATATGTAGTCTTTTGTGACTGGCTTCTTTCTCTTGGCACATTTTCAGGATTCATCCATGGTATAGCATGTATCGGTACTTCATTCCTTTTTATGGCTGAGTAATATTTCATTGGGTATACCACATTTGTCCTTGATTGATGGACACTTGGGTTGTTTCCACTTTTGGCTTTTGTGAGTAATGCTGCTATGAACACTGGTGTATACTTTTTTTTGGTGGGTATATATTTTCAGTTCTCTTACACAGTGGAATTGCTGGATTATATAGTAACTAATGGTTTTGAAGCACTACTACACTGTGACTCTTTTTTTCAAAGTGGCTGCACGATTTTACATTCCTGCCAGCAGTGTAGGAGGACTCCAGGGTTTCCACTGTCAGTATTAAAGGTTGTAAATTTAATACTGAGTACATTACAGTTAGTAGGTAAAGGAGGTAGTGTAGATGCTTGGTCCTTGGACTGAAGTACCAGTCTGTGACAAGAGTTCCATAAATAATTCATAAGATGTCAACAAACAAATATCTTTAACTCCCAGGCTTTGAGTTGTTAGACTTACATTTTTTGAGCACCATCTTTTGGAGCATCTTATTTTCTGTCTTTTCTTTGAAGAAATGTAATTTTGGTGTAACGATTTACTTGAGGTTATTTAGTAATGTCCAGGTATTGTGCGCTGAAATGCTTTGACAGTGGGACAGGACTAGAGGCTTTGAACCTAAAGGGGAGAACTGTGATTGGTATCACTCTTTAAGCAATTGCATTTACTTTTTGTTTCTTTAGGGAAACCAGCCATTGCTCATAGAGATTTGAAATCCAAGAATATCTTGGTAAAGAAGAATGGAACTTGCTGTATTGCAGACTTAGGACTGGCAGTGAGACACGATTCAGCCACAGATACGATTGATATTGCTCCAAATCACAGAGTGGGAACAAAAAGGTATGCTTGCAAAGAGTGTTTAATATCTTTTGAAATCAACTTCTTTTTCATTTCCTTCTCATTTGTATGTACATATCTTCTGAAACTCAAATCTGTACTTTATTAGATTGCCCACAGGTAGAAGATCTCATGGTCTTGCCTGCTCTGAAGTCAAGGTTACCTGACTTTTAAAGATGCCTGCTGATGAAAGGTGGCCCTTCCAGAAAATATTATCATTCGTTATATTAGTTATAATAACAATAGTAGCTGATATTTATAGGGTGCCCAATATGTGCCAGTCATTTTAATGTGTCATATATATATATGTTATGTATATAATCTCAGTTAATGATCTCTTCAAATGCTATACAGTAGCTAGCCCAACTATTTTCTGATTTTTAGTTCTTGGAGATACACCTTTTTTTCTTCTTTAGAATTACTGCGTGTACTATATCCTAGAGCAGACTTTGCCCTGCTGTTTCCCTGATTTGTTCTTACCCTTCCTGTCTCAGAGGAAACCCTTTCTAGACTGAGGTGCCCTTACCAAGGACTCTCATAGAAGGCTGAACCTGGACCATTAAGGCACTTAGCGCATTGTAACTCTCCATTCACTTGTCTGTATATTTCATTGGATTGCAAGCTGCTTGAGAATAGGCTTGTATTCCCAGAATCCATTACAGTGCCTAATACATAGTAGATCCTTAGTAAATATTTGTTGAATCCATGAGTTTTCTAAGGAACATGACTAGGTAGATGTCATTGGCCTCATTTCACAGATGAGGAAACAGCCCCAATGGAAGTTATGTAATGGGGTCAGCCTCATACAGATGGTAACCTGAAGTGTCGAGATTTGAACCTAGGCCTTTCTGACCCAAAAGGCCTTACTTTGTGTATTATCACAGCATGATGCCACAGCATCTCTTCTCATTACTGCCTCAGCCTTGAGTAGAGCCAAGCTTCATTCTATCATTGTTGAATGATTTCTGGATTCAACAAGGACTCTAAGAACTCTTGACTTAAGGGGCCCAGGACAATGGTTGCTGCAGGTCTTCATGAATCCTGATCTGTAACTTTAGTAGGGTTTTTAAAACTTCAGAATACTACAATGTGGCATCAGTAGGAGGACTGGCATTCATTTTTTATGTTATTTTGTTCCCTGGATTATGTCCTCATCCTGCCTTCCATCCTGTTTTAGTGAGAAGACTTCTAGATTAAAATATGTGGTCCCTGCAGTAGTTGGTGGTGTATGTTAAGACATTTATTGACTGTTACATATGTGTCTTTCATTGGAAACTAAGATCATAAGACAGATAGATAGCATGAAATTGCCGTTTCAGCTTTTCATGGCATTTAGTTGACATCATTAATTTTCAAATCAGTTTGGATATTTAATATTTTTCTTGAGTTTAATATGATCTTAGCTATATAATATTTGTATATATATTTGTCTACATATGTCTAGAGATATCTGAAAGAATGTTGATCAAAGTGTTAACACTGGGTGGTAGTAATGGAATGATTTTTCACTCTGTACTTTATGAACTTTGGGAAGATTTCTATAAGAGGTATGAGTCATTTTAAAAAGTAGCAGAACCATGCTGAAAGGGGAGAAAAGTCTTAAAGTTAAATTAAAAAAAATTTTTTTTTTTAATTCTCAGGAGAAAAAGAAAATATATGAAACAGTTCAAAAGTAATGTAACCACCATTCCATAAAGTAAATTGCTGACTTCTTTTTTAGGTACATGGCCCCTGAAGTTCTAGATGATTCCATAAATATGAAACACTTTGAATCCTTCAAACGTGCTGACATCTATGCAATGGGCTTAGTATTCTGGGAAATAGCTCGACGATGTTCCATTGGTGGTAAATTTCTCCCCCTCCCCTAACAGTTTGTCATAAACAGAGGCTGTTCCAGGATAGCCTGTTTTTTTTTTTTTTTTATTGAATGAAATTATACACCTCAGCAGTCTAAAATTATGTTCACCAGGTGATCACTGAGAGTGCCAAAGAAAATAAAGCAGATAAACCTGCAGTAAGGGGAAATGACATGACATGCTTATTCTAGTGTATTCTTTTTCTGATTCCATTTGAATCTTGGGAAGCATCAGAAACCAAGCCCTTGTTATCTTGGAATATAGTTATTTAGAATGGAGAGGCCACCCAGGAAGCTGTTTCTAGCATGTACCTGGGTCGGATTCATCCCCCCTACCCCCCAGAGTATGGTTATTTTGTCTAACTTCTTAGCTGGAAGTTACATATATAGAACATTGTTACATTGCCATTACACTACTTTTTAAACAAGTTTATTTTAAGTTAGTTTTAGATTGAGCCCTTTGGATATTTGCTTGAGCAATAGTTTCTCATCCTTGGGGGCCCAGGCTTGGTTGAGATTAGGGTCTCAGGTTTATGTGGCAGTAAGAGGGAGAGCGTGTCTCTATTTTATAGCAAAGAGGACAGATCCAAGTAGAGGTAAAAGACTTGCACTTCAGATTTGCCTGTAGGATTTACATCTTCATGGTAGAGTGTATATCCTTGTACCAAGGCTGAGCACTAACAGAATAAAAACTCTCATTTCTTGCACATGAGGGCTCTTTGGGAAAAGTTAATCAGGTCATTACAGCTCATAGTTAACCATCACTAAAATAGCCTTTGCCAGTCCCATAGTGATATTTAGTTTCAAGGTGTGGGTCCAGTACCAGCTCAGAGAGATGGGTTGTTGATGCAGATGTAGATGAGATAGAGCAGCTATAAGCCCTGTTCCACTTCACTAATTACTTAATGAAACCCTGAAATAGGACTCTTGGGTGTTCCTGGACAAAGAATTAGTCTGGCATTATCTGAGTAAATTCTTCAAAAAAAAATTTTTTTTAACCAATATAGGAATTCATGAAGATTACCAGCTGCCTTATTATGATCTTGTACCTTCTGATCCATCAGTTGAAGAAATGAGAAAAGTTGTTTGTGAACAGAAGTTAAGGCCAAATATTCCAAACAGATGGCAGAGTTGTGAAGTGAGTATTTATTTTGGATACTACTCAATTTTCTAAACTGCTTCTTCTTGGTGTGTGGAAATTTGCTGCTTTTCTCTAAGGAAAATAGACACAAGAATTTTCTTTTCTTTTCTTTTCTTTTTCCCATGGCAGTTAAACCAGTGAGTGAAAAAAGAATAATTTGGTTTTCAGGTTTAATCTCAAGGACATCAGAAGGGCTGTGGAGCATTTGCAGTGGCGATCAATGTATCAGAATAGTATTTAAATCTACCAATGAACCAAGGCACTTGCAATTTCATTTTATCTATCTTTTACATGGAATGTCCAATCCATTTACATTAAATGCACTTACCAGTATGGATGGATTTAAGTTCACCATCTTTTTTTTTTTTTTTTTAATAAGGGCACTCCCTAATCCCCATCACCTGTTTAATCTATCCCCTTTGGTTATCATCACGTTGTTCTCAGTAGTTAAGAGTTTGTTTCTTGGTTTGTGTTTCTCTTTCTTTCACTTTTTTCTTTGCTCGTTTGGTTTGTTTCTTAAATTTCACATATGAGTGAGATCATATGATACTTGTCTTTCTCTGACTGACTTCGCTTAGCATTTTACCTTCTAGCTCCATGCATGTTGTTGCCAATGGTGAGGTTTCATTCTTTTTTAATATTCCATTGTATGTATACCACATATTCCTTATCCATTCATCTGTCAATGGACACAGCTGCTTCCATAGTTTGGCTATTGTAAAATAATGCTGCAAAGAACATAAGGGTACATGTAACCTTCAATGTTTTTTGTATTTGGGGCAGTAAATACCCAGTAGTGTGATTCCTGGATCATAGGGTATTTCTCTTTTTAATTTTTTGAGGAACCTCCATACTAATTTCCACAATGGCGGCACCAGTTTGCATTCCACCAACAATGCAAGAGGGTTCCTTTTTCTCCATGTCCTCAACAACACTTGTTTCCTATGTTTTTGATTTTAGCCATTCTGACAGGTGTGAGGTGATATCTCATTGTGGTTTTGATTTGCATTTCCCTGGTGATGCACTATGTTGATCATCTTTTTATGTGTCTGTTGGCCATCTGATGTCTTTTAAGAAATGTCTGTTCATGTCTTCTACCTGTTTTTTAATTGGATTCTTTGTTTTTTGGGTATTGACTGATGTCAATTCTTTATAAATTTTGGATACTAACCCTTTATCAATATGTCATTTAAAAATATCTTCTCTGAGTGCCTGGAGAGTGCAGTTCAGTTAAGCATCCAACTCTTGGTTTTGGCTCAGGTCATGATCTCAGGGTGGTGAGATCGAGGCCCGTGTCAGGCTCTGCACTCAGCGCAGAGTCTGCCTAAGACTCTCTCTCCTCCCTCTGACCCTTCCCCTACTCTTTTCTCTTTCCGAAAATAAATAAATACATTTAAAAAAATCTTCTCCCATTCAGTAGGTTGCTTTTAGTTTTACTGATTGTTTCCTTTGTTGTGCAGAAGCTTTTTATTTTAATGTAGTCCCGATAGTTTATTTTTGCTTTTATTTCCCTTGCCTTGGGAGACATATCTAGAAAAATGTTGCTTCAGCCAATGTCATAGAAATTACTGCCTGTGCTCTCTTCAAGGATTTTTATGGTTTCAGGTCTCACATTTAGGTCTTTAATCCATTTTGAGTTTATTTTTGTGTGTAGTGTAAGAAAATGGTCCAGTTTAGCTCTTTTCCATGTAACTGACCAGTTTTCCCAATACCATTTGTTGAAGAGACTTTTTTCCATTGTATATTCATTCTTCCTTTGTTGAAGGTTAATTGACCATATAATCATGGGTTTATTTCTGGGTTTTCTGTTCTATTCCGTTGATCTCTGTGTTTTATGGCAGTATCATACTGTTTTAATTACTACAGCTTTGTAATATCACAGTCTGGAGTTGTGATACCTCCAGTTTTGTTGTTTTGTTTTTCCAAGATTGCTTTGGCTCTTTTTGTGGTTCCATACAAATTTTAGGATTGTTTTAGTTCTATGAAAAATGGTGCTGGTGTTTTGATAAGGATTGCTTTATATGTTTAGATTGCTTTGGGTAGTACAGACATTTTAACAGTATTTGTTCTAACTGATGAGCGTAGAATGTCTTTCCATTTCTTTGCATCATCTTGAACTTCTTTCAGCAGTGTTTTATAGTTTCCAGAGTACAGGTCTTTTACCTCTTTGGTTAAGTTTATTCCTAGATACTTTGTTGTTTTGGGTACAATTGTGAATGGGATTGTTTTCTTAATTTCACTTACGCTGTTTCATTATTAGCGTATAGGAATGCAATAGATTTCTGTACATTGACTTTTTAAAAGATTTTATTTATTTATTTGATAGAGAGATCATAAGTGGGCAGAGAGGCAGGCAGAGGGAGAGGGGGAAGCAGGCTCACTGCTGAGCAGAGAGCCCGATATGGGGCTCGATCCCAGGACCCTGAGATCATGACCTGAGCCGAAGGCAGAGGCTTTAACCCATTGAGCCACCCAGGTGCCCCTATACATTGATTTTGTATCTTGGACTTTACTGAATTTATTTATCAGTTCCAGTAGTTTTTTTGGTGGAGTCTTTAGGGTTTCTTATATATAGTATCATGTCTTCTGCAAATAGAAGTCACCTGCATTTTAAATGGATGTGTCCTTTTGATCAGGGCAGCCCAGAAGAGTAGGATGGATGCTGGATGGAAATTAGGAAGCCTGTATTCTAGACCAGCCTGGCCACTGTTTCAGAGTCTGACTTTGGGCAAATCATTTCAGTTTTCCAGACTCTAAGGCGCCTTTTAAAAGGAGGAAGGTTGGATAAGGTGATTGGGAGGATGGTTCCGATGATTTGACATCTTACTCATCTGATTGCCTGTGTGACCATTCACCAGGAATGTGGGGAAAATGCTTTCCAGCAGTGTCTGAGATTCTCAACCCCAGCTCTTACAGAAATTTTAGAAATGTTTTTGTACTTGTAAATTTAAAGAATTCATAAGACAAATTTTATTTAATCTGTATGTAATTGCTAGCTGTCATTATTATAATATTGGCAAGGCAGAGCATTTTCCTCCTGATGTGAAGTTTTATAGCTTAAGAGGAATAAAAAGCTGGTGACTTAAGTAGTTGGTTTTACATCTTAAATTAATGTAGGACTCAATAGTCAAGACATCGAGAGAGTTCCAATGAAATGAAGTATCCAGGCCCAAATAAAAATACGTCTTAGCGTGGTCAGGGAATTTGCATGCTTAACAAATGAAATTGGGCTAGATTTTGTCTTTTACGAATTTGGTCACAAAGTTCAGACTCAAAGTATTCATGCATTCATTAAATAAATGGAGCACATTATTAAACAGTTGGCTTTTTAAGCATGAGGAAAATTTAACAGAAAACATTAAGAGCACAAATGCAATTTGCAGTTACTATCACATTGTGCTGAATTAATGCCATTGCTGTCATTTTTGTTTTTTCTCTCTTTGGTTAGTTTTCTATTTTAACTTATACTAACTAATTCAGTCTTTCACTTCTCTGGGGTTTATAAATCGCCTCTCAATACTTGAAATACATAAAGAACATGAAACCAATAGAATAACTGAAGAGGTATCTTCCAGAACCTTCTGATCTTTTCCAGTCTGGATTTGTAGCTCCCTAGGCCAACTGTATAGTTTTCATTTTGAGATATCCCTCACCTTTTGTCCTGGGATTCCCTTTGTCTCTGTTACAGTGAATCTTCCTTCCTGGACCCCATGACTTCCCTTTTCTTGGTGTATTTAACTTCCCCCATCTTCTAAGTCTCTATTCAGATGTTACCTTATTAGACATTATACCCATTTAAAATTTCACCTTCTTTCCCTGGCATATTTTATCTCCTTCCCTAAATGATGTTTCTCCTTAGCATTTACCACTGACAGTCCATGTATTTCACTTATTAATGATATGATTTGGCTCCCTAGAATGTGAGCTTTATGAAGGTAGGGATTTTGTTTCTCTGTTCTGTTTTGTGTCCACAGTACCTAGGATGGTATCTGGTAAATGGTAGGCTCCCCATAAATTTATAATTTTGTGGAATGAGTATGTGTATGCGATGGGCATTTGGTCATTTTTATATGGAAACCAATGTTCACTTCTAGGAAATGTCCCTGAAGTATTTCTTTGATTTGTTCCTTTCTGTTTTCCTCCATTTTCTTTCTTTCACTCTAGTTTTGAATGTTAGGCTGTTAGGCCCCTTGAAGAGGCCTTCTCATTTTCTTATCTTTTCCCTCTTATCCGTCCCTGATTTTTTTCTAAAATTTCTGTGAGGTTTATCAACTTTTATCTTTTTAAAATCAGGTTTATTTTCCAGTTCTTCTGTCACCTTTGTCCAAAGTCAAACAAGAAGCAAAAAACTGTCAGTGACAAATCTATTTTTTTTATCTCTTTGAGGAGATTAATAATAAATTGTTGATATTTTCTTTTCTTTACAACTGTTTTGTCCAAGTTACTTTGGTCTGTTTGTATCAGCTTCTGCATTCATACTGCTTTCTCCAATATCTGATCAAACTCCTATTCTCTTCATGTGTAAGGACAGGACACTGGAAGCTGATGGAAGCTTTGTGCATGTGAACGGAGCTTATCCACTGTGACCTTTAGGGTGATCTAACAGAGTTGCTTCCATCAGTGGTTGGGAGCCGCTGATGTGTCGGTTTCTTCAGGTCTTTCCTCTTGGGCTCACATTTCCCAGAGAAGACTCTTTCAGTCTCTTGCCTAGAGGAGTATCTACAAGTTGCTGCCTGTCAGGTTTTGGGGAGAAAACCTATGGTCTTGTCACTTAGTGAGTTGTTAGTATGGAACTTTGCCCCCATGTTTCCCAAGTCAGAAATCTTTTTTATCCTCTTAGATACAACCTCTAATTTTTTGCTGGGGTGGGAGTGGGGCAGTCATCCAACTGTGTGAATCTCAGGGAGGGGCAAGTACCTGGGGTTCCAGCTCTTCTACTGATCCTCCTGTTTTTAGCTTGAACTTCACATCAGAGGAACTCAGTGCAGTTAATTCCTTGGTTCTAGGGGAATTTCTATGTGAGTCAGGTTCCTTTTTTGCCTTGACAGTTCTGGTTTAGGATTCAGCTTTTTCAGGTCTGCTAAGTAAGTTGGCCCTCATCCACCTGCTTTCCAGCTGCCACCAGTACCCCCCTGATGGGAATCGAAGTCATTTCTGTTCATTTGCTATTACAAATAATGCGGAAATATTAAAAAACAAAAAAAATTGAACATATGTTACTTGGAAAGAAGATGTACAGATTAAAGATCTTATTCAGATGAATGGAAAGCACTCATTGGCACTCATTAATTATTTTTCTTCTGTTTTTTTTTTGCAGGCCTTGAGAGTAATGGCTAAAATTATGAGAGAATGTTGGTATGCCAATGGAGCAGCGAGGCTTACGGCTTTGCGTATCAAGAAAACACTGTCACAACTCAGTCAACAGGAAGGCATCAAAATGTAGTTCTGCAGCTTTGCCTGAACTCTACTTTTCCTTCAGATCTGCTCCTGGGTTTTAATTTGGGAGGTCACTTATTCTACCTCACTGAGAGGGAATAGAAGGATATTGCTTCCTTTTGCAACAGTGTAATAAGGTCAACAAGAAACTCCCCAGGATTTCTTTGGATCCAGGAAACAGCCACATGGGTCCTTTCTGTGCACTATGAACACTTCTTTCCCAGGACAGTTACAAAATGTTGTGTAGTCTACCTTTATTTTTTATTAACACAAAACTTGGGTTTTTTGTTTTTTTTTTTTTTTAAAGATGATTGCTGGTCTTAACTTTAGGTTAACTCTGCTGTGCTGAAGATCATCTTTAAGAGTAAAGGAGCTGGATTGTTGAGTTATACGAAACATTTCTTATTTTTAAAGAAAGTGATTTATTCCTGGTTAGTACATTCTCAGAGGATTCTGAACCACTAAAGAGTTTCCTTGATTCAGACTTTGAATGTACTGTTCTATAATTTTCAGGATCTTAAAACTAACACTTATAAAACTCTTATCTTGAGTCTAAAAATGACCTCATATAGTAGTGAGGAACATAATTTATGCAATTGTATTTTGTATACTATTACTGTTTTTTCACATATTCAGAACATTACATGCCTTCAAAATGGGATTGTACTATACCAGTAAGTGCCGCTTCTGTGTCTTACTAATGGAAATGGGTAGAATTGCTCACAGTCTGTGTGTCTTAAACGCTGTAGTATTTTAATTCAAAAAGTTTATTTATCTGGGTAACCCAGACTATTTCTATTTTATTTTTTGGAAGGTTTCTTGTAGTATGTCATTTGGTATTCCATTTTGAAAATGCCTTTCTCCTACCAAAATGTGCTTAAACCACTAAAGAAATGAAGTGGCATTCATTGGTAAGTGTTATCATGGTCATTTTTGAATATTCTCACATCAAGGTTTTGCATCTAAATTGTGTTATCTAAGTATACCTTAAAAAATCAAGTGGCACTGTAGATGCTTATAGTACTCTAATAATTTAAAACTTGTAGCATACAGACTAATTTTTCTAAAAGGGAAAATTTGTCTAGCTGCTTGTGAAAAGTTGTGTGGCATTCCGTAAGCCATTTTTTCCTTTATCTGATCAAAGACAGTGTTATTTTTTTAAGAAATGAATTACATTTAAAATTAGGGTATGGTTAATGTTAATAGGCCTTTTTCTAGGAAGGTAAAGGTAGTTAATCATTTGAGTAGATAACAGGCGTACAAGAAAGTCACATTTTTTATGTAGGAGTCAGTGTTCGGTGGACTTTCTGTCTTTGTAACTAAGGTTAGAGTTAGCGTGGTTCTGAGGTCTCACTACACTTTGAGGAAGGCAGCTTCTAATTCAGTCTTTCCTTCTGTGTGCAGATACTGCAACTGCTTATTTACATGGTTAGGTAATAAGTTTAGTACACCCTTAACATTTGGGAGTGTGGTAGCTAAAGAACATTCTGAGTATAGGTTCTCCATTTACAGATGTTTTCAGTCAAATTCAGTGTTTAAAGCAAACTCATCACGATCTTCACAGTAAGTTGAAACTAGCTTATAATAAGTGGTTTTTACTTCCAGTGCTAAAAGTCTTTTAGGGCTTTTACAGCTTCTGGAGTTTTCTTTATCACTGTGATCTTATTCTGATGGGAGATAAACTATCATAGCAATGAGGCAAGACATTGACTTAATAGTGCTATCAATTTCCAAATGAAAGGGTCAGAATAACCTTTATAGTATTTGGTCAGTAAGAGATAGTGACCATTTACCTGACTGAGCTACATTTTGATCATGTCTTATCTCTTAAACATAGAATAAATTTGAAAGACTATTTGGTCTTAAAGCCAAAGTAATTTTAGAATGAATGACATATGCATAGGAATTTAGTGTCAATTTCATGTTTTTAAAAACATCATGGGGAAAATGTGCTTAGAGGTTAATATTTTGACTCCAAATTTGAGTTTTTTTCTGTAGTTAACATGATTTTGTCAAAACAAACGAATGAGTTTGAGGGGTTGTTTTTATAATTATGTTATATTTCCTGTTTAATAATCTCTAGCTCTGTGATTAGGTACTTTTTTCTTTCTTTCTTTCTTTTTTTTTTTTTTTTTGGCCATTTCTAAGCCTACCAGATCTGCTTTATGAAATCCAGGGGACCAATGCTAAAACTATTTTTATATAATTTTAAGAACATACCAAAAGTTCTTGTCTGATTTAAAATTGAGATACATGATTTCTCACTTTCGTATAAGGTAATCAACTTTTACTGAAGATATTCTTTATTAAATCAAAGATTGAGTTGTAATTAATACTATTCTTGCCTAAGTGGATAAAATGTACTTTTGGTGAGTCAGGGAATTTTTTTAAAAGTTGGAGTTTAGTTCTAAATTCGGTTTACATATTACTGCAGCAAATTCCTTTTTTGGCTAATGACAGTTTGATAAACCCTGATTAGTTAATATTGAAAATGAAAGTCACTTAAAAATGAAATAGATCATGATTACTATGGCTGTAACTGCAGATAGGTTTGACTAGAGTATTAATTTTATCATTTAGATACACAAGCCTTTGTTTATACTGCCTATCTTCAGATGCTCACCTTCCAAAATTAAACTTGGTTTAAAATATACCTTCAGACCAATTACCTGTCCACATCCATTTCATCAGTACCCCGGAGGAATGGGGATGAGGGAGGTATGACCCAGTGGGACACAGGTATCCCTGGTCTTCCTTCCTAACTTCAGCTTACGTTTCTCTCAGCCTGCCTTTTCTGCTGGTCCCTGACTCAGAGACGAATTGCCTTGCCACCACCCCACCACCTCCCCTCAGCAGCCTTTTGATAGCTGCGGGACATGTTTCTATTTCCTTGAGTCACTGGATGTTGCTGGGAGCGTTCTCCAAATTTGGAGATGGGGTGGATGGTGGCCCTGCTGGCTGCCTTGTGACTTAGGCTGTGGCCGAGCGGTGGGAAGGCAGCAAGGTAGCAGTTATGGCGGCAGGAGTTGTGCCCGAAGCAGGGGCACAGGGCATGGTCAGAAGAGCGGAGCCTGTAGTTCTGCTGTAGTAAGAGCGCTCAAGAAGGGTCTTGAGTCTGCGCACAATGGCATGGTTAGTGACATCAGCAATTGTACACTGCAGTTCTCGTTACAAAGTTTAAGTGGCCACTTGGCCATTTTGCAGCTCATGCATGAGCTCCCTTCAGTTCCCCCTCTGCATCTGAGAGCCGTCCCGTATAGAATATTTTATAAAACAAGATGGCACAGTGCCAATTAAAATGCAGAACAAAATCAGCATCCTGTTGGACATGTCCTGTCAACATTTATTTTTATCCTTGCACTGAAAGAGTGATTGTAAGTCAACTGTTCCTTTTTTGTTTCTTAACTGTGGCAGTGTTCTGGCTCCAAATGATGGAGATTCCAAATAATGGTTCTGTTACAGCGTGGCAGGAAATGCCAGTTCAGATATTTTTGAGATCCTAAAGAATGGGTCTGGACACCTAATCTGTAGCTCCTTGTGTCTGCTTTGGAATGCTGGACTACCACGGTCCCTCTTTCTAGGAATACTGAAATTCTAAGACCTTCTGAAGATTGTCAGTACGTTTAAACTTTTCAACACCATTATGCAATCTTATTTGTAACTGTAGACTTTAAAGAATGTGTTTAATAACATTCAGCCTGTTTCTTAAAGCTCAAAAAAAGACCTTAAGTGAATTTGTTTTTATATTTTAACAAGATTTGTGAATTGAGTATCATGAACCGTGTTTTGATATCCCTTTTTCACATTGTGCCAATGGAATGGGGTGTTTGATATTTCTTTATATGTCAAGGAGATGCTTCAAAATGTCAATTGCTTTAAACTTAAATTACCTCTCAAGAGACCAAGGTACATTTACCTCATTGTATATATAATGTTTAATATTTGTCAGAGCATTCTCCAGGTTTGCAGTTTTATTTCTATAAAGTTTGAGTGTTATGTTGCTAAATTACTCAAATGGTACTGTATTGTTTATATTTGTACCCCAGATAACACCTTCTATAGTTTTTGTTTTCTGTATTTTATTGTATTTGTGCAAAATTCTCTCGGCTTTATCAGTGTGATTTCTGCCCTTTCAGATGTGTACAGACAATGTCCATATAAATTTTCATTTAAGTTGAATGATTTTGAAGGAAAGGAAAACAAAAACCGCAATTCCCCATAAGTTTTTAAAAGTTGTATATTGTATTTGTAGTAATATTCTGAATGATTTGTAAATAGGAAGTAAAAGAGCGATGCTTATGTCAAGTCCTAACACTACAGTAGAAAAATGGAAGCAATGCAAATAAATGACTTTTTTTTCCCAAGTGCTAGTGGCATCATTTAAAATAAAGTGTGTATGTTGGACCGAGCCGTGCTGTTACGAAGTGTCATTGCCGTAGGTAGACGTTGGAGTCCTTGGATTATCCCCCAGCGCAAGTTATGTCAAGACATGGTTGAGAAGTGCCCACCTGCCCCAGTGCCTCCACGGGTGTGGCAGCTTCTTCCCACGTGCGCGGGGGTTGCTGACCTGTCAGTGGACAGGATGAGACCCGCCTCCCTGGGAACTGCCTTGTCTCTTGCTCAGCAAATTTCCTAAGGTTGTGTTAAAGCGATGTTAATATTTTGATTCTCAAAGTTTTGCAGTTATTTTTAAAGGAAATTTAGAGGGTCTTCATCTTTCCTAATTTAAGGATTTATGAGAATTGGCATAATTTGTAAAAATAGCCTTTGCTAGTCAATCAGAGAAAATCATCATACGATCTTTCTGATATGAGGAATTTGAGAGGCCGGGTGGGGGGTTGTGGTGGAGGAGGGAGGGAAAAATGAAACAAGATGGGATCGGGAAGGAGACAAACCATAAGAGATCCTAATCTCATGAAACAAACTGAGGGTTACTGGGGGGTCAGGGGGTAGGGATAGGGTGGCTGGGTTATGGACATTGGGGAGAGTTTGTACTATGGTGAGTGCTGCGAAATACGTTTAAGGCTGATAATTCACAGACCTGTACCCCTGGGCAAATAATACATTATATGTAGGGAAAAAAAAAAAAGCCTTTGCTTTTTTTTTTTCCCCCTGTAGATTTAAACAGTTATGCAGGGAGTGGGAACTTGGCTCCTGAGAAAACTGAGCAGATAGTGGATGAGGAGATGTGGCCCCCAAACTCCTGACTAACAGTTGGGAATGGTTTTGTGGATTGGCCTTACTTTCCATTACAGACTGTCACTTCAGTTCAAAGACTGGATCTAGGGACTTTTTTTCCTTCTCCATAATAAAGAAGACACACCACCAGGATGTAGAGCTTTTGTTGAGAGAATGAAAAAAGTGAAATTATTTTTAAAACAGATTTAGAGAAACAGCAGAACCAGTTTTATACTGGTGTCTTCTAATTTAGAAAAAATGTTTTTACGTATGTGGTCTCATGGACATATCTTGCAACTCTGCACTTTTTGTTTTACAGTTGAGGATTTACAAAACAATGGGACTATTCTGAAAGATGAGTAGAAAAATTTGATGTTACAAAAGCTGAGGTTCGGTCATGCATGGTTCAGTCATGCATAATTTTTAAGAATTGGGAAGAATATTAAATCATTACGGAAATAAAAGGTTCTTTATGAGAGCTGAAGAGAAATGGAAAAGGTAAGAAATTTAAGATAACTCTTTCCTATTAGAAGGAATAGACTTAAAAAGGGGGATTCGCTAGTTAAGTATTACAAAGGGGAAAGAATCCATTGAGGGAGGATAAGAAAAATTAGAAGTAAAGGGGAGTATTGGTGCAGACCAATAATAGAATGCGCACATACGGTGGGAGGCAGCACTAAAACCCTTGAGATCTTAATGTCGTAGTAGCTGGTATACAGGGAGGTCTGGTTCTTTGTTCAGAGGGAGGTGTAGTTGAGAAACTATTTGGTAATGTTAGGCATTTTATTTTTTTTAAAGATTTAGAGAGTATGTGTGCGAGTGGGGGGAGGAGCAGAGGGGGAGAATCTTTAAGCAGCCCCCTTGCTGAGCCTGAGTGGTGTGCCTGTCTTGGGAGCTCTATTCACTGACCCATGAGATCACGACCTGAGCCAAAACCAAGAGTCGGACGCTCAACCGACTGAGCCACCTGGGCGCCCCAATGTTAGAAGGAAAAACTATGTGGGAAAGGTTATGGACATCAGCCATAAAATAACATTAGAACTGTTGCTTGGCACCCCTGATACTCACAAGAGGAGTCAGGTGGTCATTGGATTCATAAGCTGAAATGGATGTGCGCACTCAGGGATGGATTAAGTGCACTTTTGAGACTTAATTCCAGGTGCGGAGAGATGATTGCACTTGTCTTTACCTAATGTTTGAGTTTTTCCAAGTGTTTTCATATATATGATCTCACCTGATTTTTGCAACTAGGACGGATGGTGGCCAACTGAGTGCTCTAAGGAGAGGACAGGGGACTGAGAGGAGCCTTTAGGGAATGGGTGAAGATGAACTGGGTGGGGACTTTTGGGGGTGAGGCCAGAGAGAGCAGATAAGAGGCTTAGGAGTAGCTGTCTCTCCTTCACTGGCCTTCCACTTTGTGAGCTTCTTTCACTCCTGGCTTGTTCCCTAAGAGTCTGAAGAGGGAGCTCAAAGACTTGCAGCTTGGGAGGCCCAGTGGAAGCTGGGCAAGCCCCAGAGCCAGCCAAGGTGCTCACCTCTGTCTCAAGAAGAGAGAGTGAGGCCTCAAAAATCTCCCAAAACAACAAGAAAACCCCCCAAAACTTAGAAAGCCAAACATTCTAGATGTTCTCAATATGTAGCAGACCTACCTAGATCTGAATAGGCTACAACAGTTATAAACAGTACAGGCAGAATATGCCATGGGTGACCTACCACCGGCATACTTCTCTCTGGGTCCTGAGTAGGGGAGGCTCAGGGAGGGCACCGGCTACAATGGAGCAGACTTTGACACATCAAGCTCAGACCTTTGCTTCCTTTTCCAACTCTTGGATTCACAAGAGTAGAGAGAAGGTGACTCCTGCTGCCCTGAGGCCCCTCCAGCCAGCTCAGAAGGGCCGGACATCCATTCTGTGGGTGTGACTCAGATTTAGGGCCTGCAGATTCCGATTAAGTTACCGCTCTCCCCAGTAGGCCCCAGAGTGTCTGGTATTTCTACATCCAATCTTAAAGCCTGCTTAGGGTAACAGTACCCTTGGGAATCTCTGACTCAAGACCAAGGGAGGGACTGTGGGCTCACAGGTGATGCTTGAACTTTCAGGAAGCTCCAGGGATTTTTGGTTGGGAGGATTTGGATACAACTAGCTTTCAAAGATGAAGGCAAAAAAGTAAGGTGGCAAACTAAAGAGATAAAAAGACTCTGTTTGTTGCCTGTGGATCTGCTTTTAAAGAAACCCTTCAGAACAAAAATAAATAACACCAGATGGTCACTGGAACCCACGGGATGGAAGGAGGACTACAGGAAATCATAAATATACAAGTAAATATAAAGAATTGTGTACATGTATTCCTGACATAACAAATTACCACTAATGTCCTGGCTTACAACAATACCCATTTATGATCACATGCTTCTGTAGTTCAAAAGTCCATGTATAACGTGGCTGAGTTAGTTCTCCGCTCCATATTTTAGAAGGTCAAAACCAAGGTGTTGGCTGTACTGCATTCCTTCTGGAGGCTTAGGATAAATTCACCTCCAAGCTCAGTCAGGTTGTTGGTAAAATTCGGCTCCATGCAGTTGGTTGTAAGACTGAGGTCCCCATTTCCTTGCTGACTGTCAGAGGAGTTGTTCTCTGCTTCTAGATGTTCTCAGCCCTTAGTTGTTCTCAGCCACTTAATACTTCTTGGCTATTGGTTCCTTTCCTCCATCTTCAAAGCCAGCAACAGTAATGTGAGTCCTTCTCATACTTCATCTCCCAGATCTCCTCTTCTGCCTCATCTCATTTCTCTCTTCCACTGCATTTCTCTCTGATGGACTCTTCTACCTCCCTCTTCTATTGTTCATAGGTTACATGTGATTACAATGGGCCCATCTGGATAATCTAGGATCGTTTCCCCATTTAGTGACCTTAATTTCATTTGCAAAGTCATTTCGTGGCAGTACCTTCATTGAATAACCAGAGGATGAGAATCTTGGAGAGACATTTGCCTACACAATAAATACATTTTTTTCTTTTTAAAATGGCATGTTATTGTATAAAGCAATAATGGAAACACTCTAACATAGATGCAATGTATATTATAATAATAGCACAAAGGAGGGAGTATGAAAGTGGAAATGGAGCTATATTGAAACAAATGTCTATGTTTTATTGGAATTATGTTAGTGTTAATCTGAAGAAGACTGTGACGAATTGAAATGCATATTATTATAGTCCCTAGAGCAAGCACTAACACAATACTCCAAAAAATAAAGTTAAAAAAATTAACAGAAATTAAAATGGTGCACAAAAGAAGGCAGCAAGAGAGGGACAGAGAAGCAAAGAGATATGACACATTTGGAAAACAGATAGCAAAATGGCAGCTGTAACTCTAAGCATACCAATAATTTCATTAAATGTGATTGGACTAAATACTCAAATACTCAAAAGGTAGAAATTGTCGGAATGGATAAAAAAAAAGAACAAGACTCACCTATATGGTGTTTACAAGAGATACACTTCAGATTCAAGACAAATAGTTTGAAAGTAAAGGTATGGAAAAATATATACTGTGCAAATGGTAACTGTAAGGAAGCCGGAATGGCTATATTAGTATCAGGCAAAATGGGCTTTGAGACAAGAAATGTTACCAGAAATAGAGGACATTTCAAATGATTTTTAAAAGGGTCAATATATCAGGGAGATAAATAACTGTTTATGTATTTGCACCTAACACCAGAACCCCAAAATACATGAAGAAAAAGTGACAGATTTGGAAGGAGAAATAGACACTTCAACAATAATATTTGGAGATTTCAATATCCTACTTTCAATAATTGATAGAACAATCTGACAAAAAAAGCATATAGAAGGACAGTGTTAGTCAACTTGTCCTGACATTTATAGAACACCACCCACCAGCAGCAGAACACACATTCTTCTCAAGTCCACATGGAACATTCTCCAGGGAAGACCATATACTGTGCCATAAAACAGGTCTCGACAAAAAATTGAAATCATAGGTTATATCTTCTCCAACCATGGTGAAATTAAATTAGAAGTCACCAACAGAAAGAAATTCCCAAATATATGGAAATTAACACATTTTCTAAATAACTCGTATTGAGGAAATAACAAGGGAAATTAGAAAATAATTTTAACCAAATGAAAATAAAAACATCCAAATTCATGGTATGCAGCTAAAACAGTGCTGATGGGGAAATTTATACTTTTAAATACCTATATTTAAAAAGTTATTTAAATCCCACAAAGATAGATACAAAATTCTTAACACAATATTAGCAAACTGAATCCAGCAACAAATAAAAAGGTTTATACATCAGGACTAAATGAGGTGTATCCAAGTGCTGCAAGCTTGATTTGCCATCCCCAAATCAATCTTTTTTTTTTTTTAAAGACTTTATTTATTTATTTCACAGAGGGAGAGAGATCACAAGGAGGTAGAGAGGCAGGCAGAGAGAGAGAGTGGGTAGCAGGCTCCCCGCCGAGCAGGGAGCCNGAGCCCGATGCAGGCCTCGATCCCAGGACCCTGAGATCATGACCTGAGCCGAAAGCAGAGGCTTCAACCCACTGAGCCACCCAGGCGCCCCCAAATCAATCTTTTACACTATATTGATAAGAGGATAAAACCCATATGATCAACTAGATAGACAACAGGAAAAGCATTGGACAGAATTCAATATTCAATATTCATGATAAATAACAAAGTAGGAATAGAAGGTAACTTCTTCAACCTAACGAAGGGCTTTTCAATCTATGAAAAACCACATCTAATATAGTTAATGGAGGGAGAGTGCTTTTCTCCTGAAATCAGGAACAAGTCAAGAATATCCACTCTCATTATTTCTATTCAACCTTGTAGTGGAGATTCTTTCCAGCTCCCGCTCTCATTCTCCCCAAAAAGAAGGAGTCATTTAAAGTGGGGCAAGTGCGCCTGGGTGGCTCAGTGGGTTAAAACCTCTGCCTTCCGCTCAGTCATGATCTCAGGGTCCTGGGATCGAGGCCCGAATCGGGCTCTCTGCTTGGCAAGGAGCCTGCTTCCTCCTCTCCCTCTGCCTGCCTCTCTGCCTACTTGTGATCTCTCTCTCTCTGTCAAATAAATAAAATAAAATCTTAAAGTGGGGGGGGAGGTAAAACTATTTATTCACAAATGACATGGTCATATAAGATTTTAAGGAATCCACAAAAAAACTACTAGAACTAGTAAATTTATCAAGGTTATAGAATACAAGTTCAATATATACACAAAAGATCTATTGAAATCCTCCATATTAGCAAAGAACAATCCTCCCACATTAAAAAAAAAAATCCACTCACAGTAGCACAAAGAGAGCACAGAAATAGGCTGATTTCATTGAAATTTATATAATTCCTGAGACATTAAGGATCTAAATAAATGGAGAAACATTCCATGTTTGTGGTTTAGAGGATTCAGTACTGTTACAATGGCAATCCTCCCCAAATTATTCCATAGGTTCAACTCAATCCCAGCCTCCCTTCCTTCGTCCTTCCTCGTGGCTCCACCGATCCCTGGCTTTCTTCTTGCTATTCTGCTCCCTTCTTCCATCTGCTCCACCCATGTCCTTTTCTTGGTATTTTCCTCGCACTTGATTTTTTTTTTTTCCTAAGACAGTGGGCTGTCTTTAGAACCCAGCACCTTTTAGTAAGATGAAGTTTGGGGGTTTCGATTTAAATTATTTAAAGTGAAAGAATATTTTTTATACTTAAATACTGAGGTTTGACAGTATAGCAAATTCTATACAAATCATTCACATCTCTCTATTATTCTTGTACTGTCCTTTCAGATGAACGAACACTCAGAATACTTGTAGCATTCCAGACCTCAGCCTAGCTTATATATGTTGTGAACTGGATGATTTTGGAAGTCTCTCCAGTTCTAATATTTTGTGATCCTAATAGTTTTTTCCTTATGTTTAAAACTAATCAGTGAGTGAAGTCTGCTTTGATCTTATTGGGACGTTGATATTTTCAAAGTTCACTTTAAAAATAGCCAGACTGTGGAAGGAGCCGAGATGCCCTTCAACAGAGGAATGGATAAAGAAGATATGGCCCATATATACAATGGAATGCTTACTCAGCCATCAGAAAGGATGAAGACCCACCATTTGCATCAACATGGATGGACCTGGAGGGGAGTATGCTGAGTGAAATAAGTCAGGCAGAGAAAGACCATTATCATATGGTTTCACTTATTTGTGGAACAGAAGGAATAGCATGGAGAACATTAGGAGAAGGAAGGGAAAAATAAATGGGGGGCGGGAATCAGAGGGGGAGAAGAACTATGACAGACTATGGACTTCGGGAAACAAACTGAGGGTTTTAGAGGGGAGGGGGTCAGGGAATGGGGTAGCTGGATGATGGGTATTAAGGAGGGTACGTGTTGTAATGAGCACTGGGTTTACACAAAACAATGAATCATGGAACACTACATCAAAAACTAATGATGTACTGTATGGTGACTAACATAACAAAACAGAAAAAATAAAAAGGAGTAAGAGATTGGTCCGTTAGATTGTGTGGCTTAGGTTTGTTTTTTTTTTTTAAGATTTTATATATTTGAGAGAAAGAGAGCCCCCAAGTGAGAGAGCATAAGCAAGGAGAGAGAGGCAGAGGGAGAAGGAGAAGCAGGGTCCCCACTGAGCAGGGAGCCTGATGCAGGGCCTCAATCCAAGGACCCTGGGATCATGACCTGAGCCAAAGGAAGACGCTTAACGACTGAGCCACCCAGATGCCCCTAGGGAATGTGTCCTAAGCGTGGATGAGCAATGATATGGAAATCCAGGGCTCGCCAACATGAGTTGGGCTTGGCAGATGGCTCACCAGATCTAGTTTGACTCCTTCTGGACTCTTTGGTGCCTTGGCTCCATTGGAGTCATTCCAAAAGCCCGTCTGTGGATCTGTGTCTCTGGCTGTAAGGGGCCTTGCACAGTACTTCACACAGTAGGTACCCAAGACGGATTTGTTGAGTGCCTGCTCACCAGGGCCACGTAATCTAATTTTTCAGAAATGCAGACATTCTTTCTGTAACCTCAGGATGGAGGGTTATCCTGACTCTACCCATTTTTAGTGACCAAGTTATTTCTGGAGAGGAATGCTTATGAAAAGAAAAATTCCTTTCTGGTATGCTATCCCTCCTCGTCATTGGTCCCACACACCAAGGCTTTGGTGTAGCCATGTCAGAAATTGGAGATCATGTTCTCGCTTGGCCAGCTCTTTGCTAGGCTGAACAAACTCCATTTCTGAAAACCTTGCCCATGCCCTCCGAGAATCTCTCTGTATGATCCTGATTTCTTGCTCATACTGCTTATAGTCCATGCTTCCAGAAGATAAACCGGATTTCAGGTCTGTGCGGGTCTCAGGAGGTATTGTTAACTTGTAAAACAAAACAGAAAGCCTCTTCTCCAAGAAGTCCTCAGTAGATGGCAGTGTTGATCTTTCATCGGTTTTTGGTCCGCAGAGAGTTTTGTTTTGTTTTGTTTTTACACATTTAGAACAGCCAACATTTCTGCCACGCTTAAGATTATGGGGTGCACAGTAACAATAGGTAGTTAGCTCTTTTCACTCAGAGTTTTTTGTTTGGGCCTTACCAAAAATCCTAAGTCCCTCAGGCAGACTAATAATTAAGCAAATCTTCAAACTAATATTTCTATTTAAAAATGTTTAATTACTTGCTTGTAAAAATTCAAAAAGATAGATACAGAAGGGTAGAAAGTGAAAGTGAATGAAGGTTTTCCAGGTGTTTCACCGAGCATGTAAATTACATCTAGAACGCTATGTATATGTATCAGTGGGGTCCGTACTATTGGTATTACTCTGCAACTTACATTTGCTTCCTCACGGAAAGTGCACTCTTCCACATCAACACATACCACCGTGATCTTTACCACTTTCATGGTTTCTAACATTTACGTTCTGTTCCAGAACCATAGTCAAGTCTTCCAGGCTTGAACTTCTGCATACTTAAACCCAATAAAAATAGCATTTACCGTACTGTGGTTATGTAAATATTAATCACAGCAGAACAAAATGAAATCAGATCTACAGTGAAATGAAGAAAATCCCACGTACTTAATGACAACCACGAAATTGTCAAGGTTCAAAGCTGTCTCTCTTTTTCTTTAAATGGAATTTCCCACTTTATTTTTAAAGTCAATTCAATCAAATTATAAGTGACATACAATATCCTGTGAGTTGCAAGGCATCCAGCATAGTGATTCGATATCTGTATACACGATGAAGTGATCAGTGTGGTAGGGTCTAGTTACCAACAGTCACCATTCAGAGTTGTTACCGCATTATTGATCACAGTCCCTATGTCAAAGCTGCCTTTTGACTTCATTTTTACTTTCCTCACTTTTACTTAGCTATCACTGTTCTTTAGTAGTTTGTTTTAATCTCACATTCCTTGAGATCTCATTCCTGCATTCCTTTGGCTTTGCTGTAGTGCCCCCTTGAGTGATTTGGGAATTTGAGAGCCACCATCATTGGCTTTGCTGTAGTGCCCCCTTGAGTGATTTGGGAATTTGAGAGCCACCATCATTGGCTTTGCTGTAGTGCCCCCTTGAGTGATTTGGGAATTTGAGAGCCACCATCATTGGCTTTGCTGTAGTGCCCCCTTGAGTGATTTGGGAATTTGAGAGCCACCATCATTGGCTTTGCTGTAGTGCCCCCTTGAGTGATTTGGGAATTTGAGAGCCACCATCATTGGCTTTGCTGTAGTGCCCCCTTGAGTGATTTGGGAATTTGAGAGCCACCATCATTGGCTTTGCTGTAGTGCCCCCTTGAGTGATTTGGGAATTTGAGAGCCACCATCATTGGCTTTGCTGTAGTGCCCCCTTGAGTGATTTGGGAATTTGAGAGCCACCATCATTGGCTTTGCTGTAGTGCCCCCTTGAGTGATTTGGGAATTTGAGAGCCACCATCATTGGCTTTGCTGTAGTGCCCCCTTGAGTGATTTGGGAATTTGAGAGCCACCATCATTGGCTTTGCTGTAGTGCCCCCTTGAGTGATTTGGGAATTTGAGAGCCACCATCATTGGCTTTGCTGTAGTGCCCCCTTGAGTGATTTGGGAATTTGAGAGCCACCATCATTGGCTTTGCTGTAGTGCCCCCTTGAGTGATTTGGGAATTTGAGAGCCACCATCATTGGCTTTGCTGTAGTGCCCCCTTGAGTGATTTGGGAATTTGAGAGCTACCATCATTAAGATTTCCCGGCACAGCTGACAGCTGGTTTGGCCGAAAGTGNCATCATTGGCTTTGCTGTAGTGCCCCCTTGAGTGATTTGGGAATTTGAGAGCTACCATCATTAAGATTTCCCGGCACAGCTGACAGCTGGTTTGGCCGAAAGTGTAATTTAGGCTCAGGTTCATAGTTCACTGGAATTTTAAAGGCATGGCTTAAAAGTATTCGTAATGTGAAATCTGATGTTAGCTAGATCTGCTCTCCTTGGTAGCTGACCTATTTTTTTTCTTCTTTCTGGAAGACTTTGAGATTTTATCATCGTTCTGAAATTTCGGTTAAGTGTCTGAGTCTGAATCTTCTTTTTATTTATACTGCTTGGTACGTGGTGGGCTCTTTCAACTTGAAGGTTTGTGTTTTCCCCTAGCTAAGAAAGATTTTCTGTTATGTCTTTGATCTCCCCCCTGCCTTTTTCTTTTCTTTTTTCTTTCTCTTCTCTTTTCTCTTTCATTCTTTATCTTTTTTTTTTGTGGGGGGGGAGAGTTCTTTCTTCCTCAAACTCCTATTGAATGAATGGATGTGAGCCTCCTGAATCTTCCTCTGTCTATGGACTTTTCTTTCGTTTTTCACTGCTTTGTGCTTTTCCTGTGTTGTAGATTTCACTGACTTCCAGATAACTGGTCTGGTTCTCAGTCTTGGCTATATTATTCCTTCTGTTTCCTGGACTTTTAAATTTTGACAATATTTTATATGTACAGAAATGATTTCTTGTTCTCCTGATGGCTCTCTTCTTAATGGGAGCTAGCTCTTGTTTTAGAGATTTAGCATTCTCTCAAATCTGTCCAAAGGTATTTTGAGTTTTCTTCTTGAACATTCCCTACTGTGTCTTGTTTTTTCCACGGTGGCTGCTTTTATTTTTCTTTGTTTAGCTTTCCTGCTATTGGTTTTCCTCAAACATTTGGTGACCCGTGGCTGTCCATTCCCTTTCACAAATGAAATTATAAGATTAATCTACCTACGTAGTTGGCAAGGCCCGTTTCCCAGGCGGTCTCTTTTCTGAAGGAGTGGGCTGGCTACGGGCTGCTATGAGCGGTTGGTCTGTGTTTTCAGCAGGCTTACCTCTAGACTGTAAGCTGGGGATGCCCGTACTTGCCACGGTAAGGAGAGTTCTCAGTAATGGACTGGAGCTCTTCACTATGTTCTCCTTTTGGACGGAGGAATGCCCCCTTCCCCTGATGTAAATGTCCCTTGTCAATGTCTAGACAGACTTCAAGCTCTATTCTACTTTTCTGTTGAGTTTTGACACCCATATTGGGATCCCTTCCTGGATAAATCACCTACAGTTTTGGAGAGTAAGCTTTGAGTCCTAAGGACCCAAGAAACACAGTTTCTCCTTATGGGTTGGGGTAGGGGCAAGGGAGAAAGGTTGGGAGCCCCTACTGAGTGCAGTCCTTTGCTTAGTTATTCTGACGATGCCCTGTATTTCTGTTTTGGAGTTCTTGGCTCTGAGTTGGGAGTTTCTCTGGAACTCCCTTGAGAAGGAAGTTCTTGGTCTCGGAGTCTGGGGCTATGGTTCACCTTTGTTCCTTCTCAGTTAATCCATTTCCACCCACTTCCGGCTTCCTGCATTTTCTCAAACTTTCTGATCGGCTGCCACCCTCTCTTGTTTTCTGGCGCTGATATGATTTAATTCTCTTAAAAATACCTTATATTTTATTCTAATGAGTCCATGGCATAGTGGAGAGGTGGGTACATGTGCTCAATTTGTGACTTCCAATATTGGAATAATATTCCAATATTCCAATAAAATATTGTTCCAATATGTGCTCAATTTGTGACTTCCAATATTGGAATAATATTCCAATATTCAATAAAATATTGTTCCGACCTAAAATTTTTTTAATGTACATTGTTCGAAGGGCCTAAGACGGATATATAAAGTGAAAATGGCTCTTCATCCTAGTGCAAATAAAGACCACCGGTTGTCCCCTTCTGTCTATTCTTTCCTTCTTCTGTTAGAAATAAAGCCCTCGACTTTAGTTGGGCTCGTGACTGCTCTGCCGAGGAGACTTCCTTCGTGCGGCCACGTGATTGAGTTCTGGTCAATGGAAGCAGGGTGCTCGATATCACTGGGCTCTTTTGAAGGACATGGATGTGCCTGCCAATCCCTTGACTCTCCCTTGACTGTTGGCAAGAATGCAGATGTGGTGGGGAGCCCTCCTTGTCCACGCAGAGCTGGGCAACACTGTACAGAGGGCGGCACAACAAAGCGGGAGGAGCCTGGGAGTCTCCGACCCCTCATTGCCATTATACCAGCCCTGGCATGTGGGAGAGAAATGAAATGCTATCTTGTTTAAGCCTTGTATCCTGGGATCACTTCTTACAACACCTATCCTGTCTCCTAACCAAGACAATCTCTGGGCTACTGAGATGCCCCCGGAGGCACCAAGTGTGAACACATTGCTGGATCCTTCTAGGGATGTATGTGTATACACACACATATACACAGACATACATATATATATATATATAGCTCCCTGCCCATTTTTATATAAATGATATTGTACCAAACAGCTGCTTTTTTTAAAAAAAAATTATTTATTTAAGAGAGAGCATGCAAGAGGGAGAGAGAATCTCAAGCAGACTTCCTGCTGAGTGTGGAGCCCACTGCTGGGCTTGATCCCAGAGCCCTGAGATCATGACCTGAGCCCAAACCATGAGGCAGACACTCAACGGACTGAGCCACCCAGGTGTCCCCCTAAACTGCTACTTTTGAAGAGGCTGCACCCCACTGGAGAAGGAGGATTTCTGCTGACAGCCACCAGCCCGGCTTCTCTCTGGTGCTGACAAAGTGAGCTCTGCCTGCAAACGTGCACACAGCCCCCCCCACCACCCCAAACCCAAACCCAAACCCAGCCCACTCTATGCTGAGTTTCTTACCCAAGCATGTCCCTCAGATGACTCATTACTCCTTCCTCTCTAAAAAAAGAGATTTATTGAAATGTTGTAACCACACAGAATAATCTTTGTGAGATGTTCCAGTAAACTCATTTCCCCCCATCTTGCCTCTTGCTGGAGTCTGTGTGGTAGGAGCTGGGACTCCAGCAGCTGCCCAGTGGTGATCTCAGCCCTGGCAATTCCAGCCCTGGTGCCACCTACGGCAGTTCTGAGTGTAGACGATTCGGCTGAAGAATGAGCTGACTGCGGAAGGCCTCCTGGAAAGGTCTTCACCCTCCGTCCAACATTCTCTTGATGGATACCTGACTCTCAGGACAAATCCACGGAAGGGTCCCTCCCCCACTGCCACTCCTGGACCGGGTTCCAGTGCTTTGAATTGATCTTGTGAGAGAAAGCACTGGAAATGGGATAGCATCTACTCTGAACTTTCTATTTCTACCCTTTCTGAAGAGAAAGGAAAGGTCGAGAATCCACCTAGCTTGGTGGGAAAGAGAAAAGGTTTGTTGGTTGGGGAGTGAGGTGGATGGGATCCGTCTCAGAAGAGAGAGATGATCTGTGGGGCCTGCTTCCTGGGCAGCCCGGGCCACCACACAACTGTCACATTTGTGTCTTCCTGATTTTCCTCACTCCTTCTGGCTGTTTGAACCCAGCTCACAACTACACCCTCTGCTCGCAAGGGTGCTTGGGAGCGTAGAGCTTCTTGTGGAATGGATATCCTTTTTAAAATTTTGTCTTTCTAATAGGTAATACATTGAAAGAATCCACAGATTGTATAACCACTAAGGAAAACAGTTGGGAGTTTCCTCAAAAAATTAGAATTAGAACAGCCATATGATCCAGCAATCCCACTTCTGGGTATAGATCAAAAGGAAATGGGGGCACCTCGGTGGCTCAGTCATTAAGCGTCTGCCTTCAGCTCAGGTCAGGATCCCAGGGTCCTGGGATGGAGCCCCTGTGTCAGTCTCTCTGCACAGCCGGGAGCCTGCTTCTCCCTCTGCCCTTGCCCGTGCTCTCTCGCTCACTCTCTCTCTCTCTCTTAAATAAATAAATACATAAATAAGTAAAATCTTTAAAAAAACAAAAGAAGGAAATGAAAACAGCATCTTGAGGAGATATCTGCATTCCTATATTCATTACAGCGTTATTCACAATAAGCAAGATGTGGATACAACCTGAATGTCCTTCAGCAGGTGAATGGATACAGATGTGAGATACACATGCAATACTTGTATACTGTGTATTATTCAGTCATGAGACATGAGGAAATCCTGCCATTCTCTGCAACTTGGATAAAACTTAAGGGCATTATGCTAAGTGACAATAAGCCAGATGGAGAAAGACAAATGCTACGTGATATGTATTTCATAGGTAAATCACATATACGTGGAATTTAAAAAAGTCAAATTCACAGAAGCCAAGGATGGTAGGTGGGACTGGGGAGGGAGGATGGGAAGATACTGGCCAAAGGAAGATACTGGTCTCACCACTTCCGGTTAGAAGACGAACAAGTTTGGCGGCTCTACCGCACAGCATGGTGCTTACAGCTAGTAATGCTGTATTGCATACGTGACAGTTGCTGTGAGAGTCTGAACCTTTCTCACAGCAGAAGAGAAGCGGTAATTATGTGAGGGGCTAGAGGCCGGTGCCCGCTGTCGCCGCGGCGGCACGAAGCATTTCTGCCAACGTTCTCTTGATGGACACCTGACTCTCAGGACAAACCCGTGGGAGGGCCCAACCGGCCGCCTCACAGGCGAGGAGCGCCCCTGAGCACACACGCTTGCTCAAAAACTCAGGAGGACCCGCTGGGGGGTTTCTCCACCCTCGTGGCGGTCACCAAGGGGTTAAGGCTCCGCTGACCCTCCAGGGTTGCACCCGGGACTCCCAAGGCCAGGGCTGCGCACAACACTTACCGGCAATTAACCCGCCTTGGAGGCAGCACTGCCTCCGGCCTGGCTCCTTCCGTCTCCGAAGTAACCCTGAGCAAGCAAGGAGCCGGTTGATTGGAAGGGCAGTAGAAGCAAAGGCCACCTGCCTGCCGGGCCTAACTTAATAACCTCGAGAGAAGAGAAGCCATTCATTAACGGGACGCGCCGCCCCTGCCCCTTCGGCTTGGTGGCGGCGGCGGCGTGGGCGCTGGGGTTCCGGGCACCGCGCGGTCACCCCCGCGCTCCCGCGCAACTTGCCGCTGCAGAAGGTCCGCCCCGAGCCACGGCCTAAGGGATTCCTGCAAACGCTCTGCTTATTGTCCGGGTGGGGAAACCGAGGCTGAGAAGTAGGCGGCGGGCGCCCCCCCAGCCCCCGCCCCGCCTGCCCTGCGGCCCGCTCCGCCGGCCAGGTGCATCTGAGGCCTGAAGCGCGCAGCCGCGTCCTCTGGCCCCCGGGGGCCAGGCGGGGTCACCGTTCCGGCCCACGCAGAGGGAGAAGCTTCAGTGGACAGAGCGTCCCCACGCAGCCTGTTCTCGCTGCTTCCGTCCCAGGTGCGCCTTTGGGTGCGATGCGCCCGCCTCGCCCCGCCCGGCAATCTGGGGAGGGGGGTCCTCGCTGACCCTGCTCTGCCCAGCCCCCACCATCAGCTCCCAGGCCCCGCCTGTCTGAATCCTTAGCCTTGCTCCGTGCCCGCTCTCCTTCTCCGGCTCACGTGGGGTTGTGGGGTTGGCGNTGGGTGGGGGGGTTCAATCCCAGGGGCCCCTCCACCGGCCTGGCAGGCCTTTCCTGCGACCCACTTCAGTCCTGCCTCTTTAGGCCCCACAGCGACTGCTTACAAGTTCTTGCTTTGCCTTAATTCCCTACCCCATCTCTCCGTCCTTATCAGAGGGCCTCACCTCCTGACCCAAGAGGGGTCCGGGTTCTGACTTCCTCCCTGCTGCCTCAACTTGCCTCCGCCTTAACTGAAGGCTGCCCTGTAGTTGTAGGGGTGGCCTGAGGCCGGTCCCCGGGCCCTGAGTCTGCCAGCCCTCGGGGATCTCCTTCCTTTCTGCTCTGTCTCAACCCTCTCTCTGTGCCCGGGGTTCTTCCCCCACATTGCATTACTCCCGATGACCCGGTCCTAGGTCTAGAATAGCCACTCTTCAGCAGTGCCCTGCAGGGCCAGGCCCCGCCCCCCCCCCCCCCCCCCCCAGCTGTGGAGCTGTCTGCCTACCCTCAGTGCAGAGTCTCACCTTCCGCCCACTCTCACTTGCCCATAGAAACACCTTCCCAAGTTCAAAAAACCTCCTTGTTCCTAAATTCAGAAGACACATTTCAGGGCTTTTTTTTTTTTTTTTTAATAGGGTCTTTCTATATAATTTTCTACTGTGGATCACTATCTGCCTCCTTCCTGAAACTCTCTCCCTGAGCTTTCATGACACCTCCCTTCCCTACGCAAGCATCTCCTTCTGCCTGTCACTCTGGCCCCTTCCCTGCTCATCAGGCACCCTCCTGGGAGCCCTGTCCACTCTGGTGGCTTCCATTACCAACTAAGTGACGGTGGTGAGGACTGGGACTCCTGAATCCTATGGAGTCCAGAGCTGGCCCCTGACCCTCAGGCTCATGTCCAACCACCTGGAGACAACCTTCCTTGGGAGTCCTCCAGTGTTCCAAATAAGCTCATTGTCTTCCCCTTGTCTGCTTCTTCCTGGGGCTTCCCCATCTCACTGAATGTGCCCACCTGGCACATGGGAGTCACCCATCCCCCATCTCTCACGTCCAATCAGCCAGTCAATTGACCATCAAGGCCTATACCTTCAATCTCCAGGGGCCTCTGTCTTCCTACTGCTGTTACTTTAGCTGTGACAAATTCTGGCCTTGTCCCCCTACTGCCAGGATGATCTTGCTAAAGCTGTAGTTTATCAAGTCACACCCCTCTGTGGCTCAGCACTGCATTCAGATCAAAGGTCAAGTCCTTCAGCACATCCTACAAGCCAGACTCCTCAAGACAGCAGAACGGTGTTTCATATTAGAAGAATTCAGGGACTCGGACAAGACTTCTCATCGTGGGTCCACTTGTCACATTTTTAAGATCAAACATCCCTTCAGCAATGGTAGTTCTTAGAACTTTGGTATCTACTTCCTGATTTAAGTCTTGAAATACCTCCACGAGGTAGGTGTCATTGTTCCCATTTTACGGATGAGAATAATTGAGTCTCACAGAGCCCGAGTCCACAAAATCATCAAGGCGGGATTTGAACACTGGTTTGCGATTTCCTGTGCTCTTTCCGTGCCCTCAGTGGAGGGGGCTTCCAGGGACTCAGAGACCGCTCTGACCATGCCCTAGAGCTCAGAGACCTTCTCACATGGCAACCCTCTTTTCCCGTGTGCCACCGTACCTGGGGCCTGAGCACCCCCCCCCCCAAGCTCTGGGTCAGAGAGAACCCGCTCGCACACCTAGTCTCAGATGGGTTCGGGATGACAGACGGGCAGGGGGTCAATAGCCATCTGTCCAGGCTCCACTGACAGGCTAATCTTTCCAGTAAACATTTCATTAGCTCCTCCAGGCTGCTTGCACCTGCTGACAGGAGAGACAGGATGAGGTGGGGGTGGGGGGCCCCTCTGCTTCATAATGGGCACAGGTGTCAGCAGGGGTCTCCTGAGCTCCAGCTAAGTTCAGCTAGAACACCAGTGCCCTGAACTGGTGGAATCCAAAGCATCCCCCAGATTTCTGTTAATGCCCAGAGTCTCCTGGTCTGTCTCCCAGGGCTTTCGTGAAGCTCTTGGGACAACTTCTGTTTGCCCTTCCTGATACTCTCCCTGCTGCTGCTGCCGCTGTGGCTTGTCGCTGCTCCTGGTAACTGTCGGTGTATGAAAGCGACAGTAGCAAGCATCTAGTCAGCACCTGCTACACGCAGGACACGGTGCTGCCTGACGTTCATGTCCCATTACCTTTGGTAGACCCTGCAACAATCCCGTGAGGGAGGCGCTGTTGCCCCCCGCCCCCTCTCCTTGGGCAGGTAAGCAGACAGTCTCTGAGAGATTTCCTGGAGTCGTGGGGGCAGATCCTGCATTTGTCTGCCTCCAAAGCCCAGGCTCCTACCTCCCATGTGGCTTTGGCTCCCGCCCCCAGACTGGGAATTCTACAGAGGCAGGAATGATGTCTCACTGCTTCACCACTATGTCCCCAGTGCACTGATGTTTTATTTTTTTAATTTTATTTATTTATTTTTAAAGATTTTATTTATTTATCTGACAGGGAGAGAGAGAGATCACAAGTAGGCAGAGAGGCAGGCAGAGACAGAGGAGAGAGGAGGAAGCAGGCTCCCTGCTGAGCAGGGAGCCCGATGCGGGCCTCGATCCCAGGACCCTGAGATCGTGACCTGAGCCGAAGGCAGAGGCTTAACCCACTGAGCCACCCAGGCGCCCCTACACTGATGTTTTTTTTAAAAAAATAATGCAAAGGTATATCGTACATGAGTTTGTTTAGCTTTCATTGCTCCCCAGCCTGGGGAGGTAAGAAGATGGGTTTTATTTGTTTTTCTTTTGTTGGGGGGATCGGTGCTTGTTTTTGCCACGCAAATTCGATCTCCTCAGCTGCTTCAGAGGACAAGTGCTTCCTGCAGAGACACTCTGCTCCTTTGGGTGACTTCTCATTTAGCTCACCTGCTCGTTTCTTCAAACCCAACCATGTCCAGAAAGTGACCTTCTGCTAGCCAGTAACCCCTGCTTTCACAGTGCTGTAAGTAAGGTGCTCCAGTTTTGCATGTGGGGGTGTCTGTCATTTTCAGAACTCCGTTCGAGGGCTTCCCCTCCATTTCCTCCTATGTTCTTCCTGTTCAGTCTCCGGCCTTATTTCCCGGGTTGGGACAGCCTTTATAAATAATTGTGATTCTGGAATTTTGACTGTCTCCAGGTTTAGTAAAAATTGTTGCTTTGGGGGTTTCCAGGAAGAAAAGAGGGACATACTGCCATGCCCTGAGGTGACTTTATGGGGTGGGGGGCGAACCCGTCTCGGGTACCAGATCCGTTGGGTCTCCCCATGGCTGGGAGAGGACCCAGCCAGGGCCGCCAGTGTCTGACTCAAGTCCTCGGTCTCAAATGCTGCATTGTAAGGTCCGCCTTGGCCGTGCTGTTGGAAGAAAAATAGAAAACACTGATGGGCGAAAAGAAACAATTGTAATCACCTACTGTGTTTGCACCTAGAGAAAACCACTGTCAGATTGTTTTCTGTATTTACACGTGCACAAAAAGAAGTATCCTACCAGGCATACGATTTGGAAACCAGATCTTATTTAGCAGTATATGATGAATGTATTTCCATGCTAACAGATTTATTTAATTTTTAGTGGCTTTCTGGTCTTCTAGTGTGTGCACCAAGTATGATTTTTTTTTTTTGAGTGAGTCCCCTATTGACGTGTGATGCTTTTAATCTTTTATGCAATGCCGCGTCAAATAGCCTTGGCTATAGATCCCTGTGTACTTACCTGAGTTTCTCCCCTAAGGCGGCGTTTCTGAATAGTGACTCTACTGACGTTCGAACCAATAATTCTTATTGCGGGGGCTGAGCTGTGCATTGCAGAGTGCTGCAGGGTCCTTGGCCTCTACCCCCTGGATGCGGTAGCCCTCCCCCCATATCCTGACAAGCAATATCCGCCGATTGCCACGTGTACCCTGGCAGATGACAAAACAGCCCCTGCTTGAGAACCACTGCCCCCAGGATAAAGCTGTTAAGTGACAAGGTTAAAGGACATGCATATTTTAAGACCTCTGATATCTATTGACAAATTGCCTTCTAAAAGTTGCTCCGTTTATTCTCCCCAGCAGGGGAGGTGGGCTGCTCCATTTACCCTGCCTTGTGAATATGTGCATTAATATCAGAAATCACTTTACCCATCTCAAAAGACAAGGCAGTCTACCAGTGTGTGATTTTTTTCCCCCCAGGTTCTTATTTCTAGAGTGAGGCTGAACATTGAAAAGACCACGCTGATGATGTGGAATGATTGCTGTATCCGTGGCCAGTGGTCTTTCCTTACCACTGACTATTTTTTTCTTTTGGAGTGCTCATTTTGTCCCTGATGTCCCATGTCATCTGTAAACAGATTAAGTGAAATGTGCGTAAACATCCTAACTTGCTGCGTGTCTTTACATGCTGTTATTTTTGGTCGTCTTTGCTCTGAGATCCTGATGGATCCAGCAGCAGACTCCTGGGAGAGCATTCTCGCACATTCGCCTCACCGGGGCTCCAACCACATCCCTGCCAGTGGGCTTGCAATCTGCCCCAGCTTTCCCTGCTGGGGGATTCCCTGTGGGCCATGCTCTTTCATGCCAAGATCGACTGAATGTTCCTTTTGTGTGTGAGTGAAAAGTTCTCGCTCTGCAACCTGACTTGTCCGGAGGCAGCCCTGCTCTGGAAAGACCGACCGGGGGCTTGACCATAATTAGTTCAGGTTAATTATTGCCAATGTGTAGATTCGCAGCATAGGGGGGGCTCTTTTCCCCTAAGCCAGGGCCTCTAGAGGTTTCTTTTATGAGCTTGGGACCCTGAGGAAAGACTTCAAGTAATGAATTTTCCTATAATCAGATTTGAGGGTTTGTTCCCTGAGCCATCCAGTCAATTGGAGGATGGAGCCCTGACTGGTTTATTTGGCCAAAGGAGGCTGAAGATGAAGCACGGGGCACCGGGTACGCAATCCAGGGAGCTGGTCGAAAAACATGACATATGGGACACCGACCTCTTGAATTTCACAAAGCTTTGAGGGGGGATGGTTTTATTTGTAAGGAGAGGCTACCATCTGGGGGCTGTGCAGAAAGAGTGGGGTCCGCTCTGGGGTCGAGGATCAGGGATGAGAGTCTGATTATCCTTGAGTAAAACCTTGTGAGATTTGCCTTCAACTGCTTCCCGATGTTAGTAACACAGTAGGTACAGGTGTATACGGATCGAACGTGTTCAGTGTTTATTCAGCCCTCACTCATGTGTCCGTGCATTTCCTCAGTCACCAGGAGGCACTGGGAATGTGGACTGCGAGACACCAGGCTCCTGTCTGTCTTCAGGGACGAGCAGGTGGCCTGTATTATTGGGAGAAAATAGACTTTCTGTGCGGGTTTGGAATGTACACCGGGGTCACTATGTGAACGCCGAAGAGGCCCTGCGGCAAAGTTAATGAGGCCAGTCCAGGAGGTCAGGAAGAGGAGGCGAACAAGGCAGGAGTGCAGGTGACTGGTGAGGGGTGCACCTGTCAGCCACCAGGCATTCACCGGACACAAGTCCCTTCTTGCAGGAGTCTCCCATGTGAGTCTCTGGGAAAGGGCAACTGTCTCACAAGGTCTGATCCTGAAAGAAAGCACCTGGCAAATGGACTTCCCAGTTAAAGAACAGGACGGGAAAAGTTCAAAGACCTTTATGCTGAATTTGAGGCCACATGGCTGGAGGCAAAGGAGAACTCCGGAAGATCTCCCTTTCTCTTTAAGCAGGAGCCTACATGGCCAAATGCAGCCTGCTTCAGGTGGTGAAGGGTCGGGGGCAGGGGGGTGGTAGGTGCTAACAGAGCCGGCAGCCCAGCCCAGAAGCTCCACCAGCCCCTGGTCCTGGGAGGAGTCAGGTCGGAGAGAGAACATAGGCTGCTGAGGGACCCTTCTGCTGTCTGATCCGTCCCTGGAGGGAAGCCTGTGTATCCTGACTCTTGAGTATGCTCAGTTCTAGTTTTTCTTTACAATGGCATGATTTTCCTTGCCTTTTCAGCAAGTCCCGGCCATGATGTAAGGGAATGCTCGAGATGCACTTTCCATGCAGCCCACCTTGTCTCAGGAGCCGCTTACTGGTTTCACACAAGAATGCAGCTTATACCTCTGCCTTCGGCTCAGGTCATGATCTCAGGGTCCTGGGATCGAGTCCCACATCAGGGTCCCTGCTCAGCGGGGAGCCTGCTTCCTCCTCTCTCTCTCTCTGTCTGCCTCTCTGCCTACTTGTAATCTCTCTCTCTCTGTCAAATAAATAAATAAAATCTTAAAAAAAAGAATGCAGCTTATGAAACTTTAGAAAAAACTGTTATAAAGACAGAGATTCTAAAAGGGAAGTGCAGTCCAGGACGATGTGAAGCTGTCAAAAATGTCATTCTGAGTTGATTCCATTCTGTACTTAATTCCAATAGCGGAGAAAAGGGAGAGGCAGCCAAAGACACAGGCGTGGCTGTCCAGGAGACTGCTGGGGCCAAGCGACATAACCACCTTATGTCAAAGACGGGACAAGCACAAACACACACACACACACACACACACACACACACACACAGACATACAGAGACACAGGCATATACACAGACAGACACACAAATATGCACAGGTACAGCAAGGACACATAGAGACATGGTCAGGGTGGCAGCCCAGCATGGCTGAGATTTGTGGAAAACGACAGAAAAGTTTTGATGGTTCTGCCCTCTGTGAATTCAACACTGCATTTAACTGCTGGTAATAAGAGACCTGAAAAACAATGGCTTACACCAAAAAGGGGAGCATCTTTTCTCACTTAGGCAGCACAGTATTGCCCTTGCCGCTTCACAATGCCATCAAAATTCGCTTTCTGCAATACCATCCTTCCTCCGTGAGCGGCTTCCGACCGTGAGTTCACCTCATGACCCAAGATGGCTGCCAGGGCTCCTACTCTATCTGTGTTCCAGGCAGGAAGAAGAAGGAAGTGAGGAAGAGCAAAAAGGGTGCCTTCCAAATGGGTGAGTTCCTTATAAAGTAATTTCCCAGAAATCTCCCCAGTGACTTCTGCCTGCATCTGCTTGACCACCTCATTTGCAAAGGAGGCTGAGAAGTGTGGTTTTATAGTGAGACACATGGCTTCTTTCAACACTGTGGGGATTCTGTTACTAAGACCGCAAAGAGAACGGGCCCTGGGGAGGCAACTAGCAGTTTTTGACACAAGCTCAAGGAAGACAATGAACAAAGAAGGAAAATCTCCCTCCCTCTCTTTCTTCATCTGGGATACACGGTGCACTAACAGGCAACAGAAGCCTCTCGCAAGTTTTCTTTTGCCCTCTCTTAAACGTTAAAGAACCCAGGGAAGTCTGAGAGAGCAGCATTCAAAATGATCTCAAGTTCCAGCCCCCTAGATACGGTTCAGCACAGGGCAGTGAAAAGGACCGAGGCATCCCAGAGAATTTGACTTGGGAGGGTCTTGACTGGGAATCCCATTTTCCGAAGTGTGTTGCACAAGCCGTCCCTCCGTGGCACCTGAAGAAATGGCTCCCTGGTCACAAACCTGGGAGACTCTGGATTAAACCAAGTGAAGCTGTTTATTTAACTGCAGACAAATTTGGAGTCATAAACATGCTCACTTACTTTGTGATATTTTTGTTGTTTGTTTTTCTTTCTAAAAGGGAGCATTTCCAAGCTGATTTGATCATGGAAGTCACTTCTCGCAGAGCACGCACGGGACAAGCATTCTAGAGTAAACATGTGGGAATCAGCCGTGCGGTCAGAGGCTGTCTGCTCACCTGCCAGGCTCTGGCCACCTGGGGACCGCCAGCACCAGAATCATCTTTGCCCCACTCCAGGCCTACTGAGCCCTAATCGGGCCGGCAAGGCCTGGACATCTGCATGTTTCCAAGCTCTCCTGGTAATTCTGAAAACACACTAATGTCTGAGGTCCACTGGATGACAGAGCTGAGCCTCCACTTTACAAATACTCTGACTTGATGAATTTATCTCCAGGTAGCTCCTCCTGGCCCCCTCGAAACTCATTTCTCTCGTCGCCCTTTGGTACCCGGATAATTTCCTCGGCTCTGTGCGCAGCAGCTCGCATTTGTCTTTATTGCCGTTCTCTTTATTGATTTAGGCCATCTCTGCCATTCATCAAGCTTGGATCGTATTTTAATCTTGTCCTCCAAAGTAGCTAAGATCCCTTCCAGCTTTGTATCGTACGGACATCCGATTAGCTGGGTCTCGGTTCCATCCTTCAAGTCATTAATGAAAATATTAAATGGTCCTGGGTTAACACAACGGTCTTCAGGGTTCTCGGGAGATGGATGGCTCCTCTCTCTGCCACGGGTCTCTGCTCCATGCCGGCAGACCTTGGCAATCACGGCCAGTGTCTCGGTAGTCGGGTATCGTCCCTTTACAAATCCACGCAGGCAGCGCGGATCCAGGTAGAGGAAAACAGAACCTCTTCATTCATCCATTAATTCAATACACGTCGAGCCGCAAATGTCTTTAAGGCATATGATGTTTCTCTCCTCACATCAATGGCATGCTGGCCACAGGGTGAAGAAGCTGATCCCAAGTGCGGGCATTAGAAAGATCCGTTTTTATGGGAAAGGCAGCTCAGCTCCATCTTTGAGATACACCGTTCCCGGCTGAGCCAGGCTCGCAAGCACTTGCGCCTAGCGATGCGGGACGAGCTCGCTTTTCCGAACCGTTCCTGAGTGCTCGCCACTGCTCTCGGCCCTTTGTAGGTGTCCACTCATTGCATGCTCCAAACAGCCCCGTGAGGGGCTGCTGGCGACACCCCCCTTCTGGACAGGCCATCGGAGGCACACGAAATTGGGTAACACGCGCAAGGTGCCAGAGCTGGTGAGTGTCAGGGCAAGAGCTGGGACTCGGGCAGCCTGGTTCCTGCCCAGGCTCGGGCCCACCCTCCTGCGCAGCTGCGGCCGGACCGGGTGAGCAAGCAGGTGGGAAAGGCCTACGCGGGGCCCTGAAGCTGGCGTTTAGCAGCAAGGCTGACCACGGCTCTCATGGATTCCCCACCCCACCCCCCGTCTCACTTAAGGTTTGGTGACGGTGGAGCCGTAGGAGTTGTTCCTATCGTAGAGAAGACAAGACAGAGGCTCAGAACGAACCCCCCAGAAGCCACCCCAGGTCCTGCCGACTCGCTGCCCCGAGGCTGGCCCAGAGGACGCCTGCCAAACAGGCCCGGCCTGAGGGCTCCTGGGAGAAGTGGGGAGACCCGCCCAGCAGGTGCTTGATCAGTCCTCCCCACCCTCCCCAGAAATCCTTTCTGTGGCCACATCCTCCAAGCCATAGCCAGGCGGGGCTGGGCCGAGATTTTCTCTCATTCAGCAAACATGCTCACTCACGCCAGGCCGGGCCTGGCCTCAACAGGACCAGCCCCTGCCTTCAGACATCAGCCACAGTCCCCAGTCACCCTGACCTGTGGCCGAGGTGGAAGTGGAGGTGTCACCAGCTGTCCCCTGCTCTGGGAGGGTGGGGGGGGGGACATGGGGTAGGGGCAGAGATGGGGGAGAATGACAAGCCAGGCTTCCTGCAGGCGGGGGAGAGCTGGGCCTCGAGGTCGGGCTTCAGTGGCCGCTGAGGGGCAGGCGGAGTGGGTTCTGAGGGGGGACCTGCACCTGGCGAGCCCTGGAGCACCCCCAGACGAGCGCCTGGCAAAGCAACAGGCGAGCCGCGTCTTCACCTCAGTCCTCAGACTCGGCGCCTCGGCCAGGCCTCGGCAGCTCTCTCCTGAACCATCTTCTCTGTCAGTGGAGCCACGGCAGCAAAGGCCAGGACCCCCAGTATAAACACCCGTCTCCCGCCCCCAGTTCTTCTGAGGCCAGCGGAGGAGGTCTGGAGACAGTCTTTGTTCTCCTAGTGGGCGATGGAGCACTTTGTCCTTCAGCCACCAGAGGGCAACAGTCGCCCACACATCGGCTACCCCTGCAGGGACAGTGGGCATCCACCTGGCACGTCTGGGGGGCTGTGGAAGATGACTTTGTTAAGGAAAGTTGGTGGGGACTCCCCCCTCCCACCCAATTCCCCGACCTTTTAAACGCCTTCAAAGTGGCGTATTCCAATCCCAGGGAGCAGTTTAGTTTAGGGACAGCGCCTTAGGGAGCCGGGCCCTTGATCTAGGGAGTCCGGAGGGCTGGTTCACACGCGGGCTCTGACACTCCCCAGCCTCAGTGGTCTGGTCTGTAAAATGGGATGGGTGACGTGACAGGAGGGAAGGGAAGGGGCTCTAAAGGACCTGCTGCGTGAGGACAAGAGGTTTCGATCACAGCTGCTGCTGCTAGTGCCTGTGCCAGGGTCCTGCCTGTGGTGAAGAGGGAGGGGGAGACCAAGGAACTTACCACGTGCTTAGGGTGTCACGGCGGGTGGCTGCTTCATGGTCAGGGGCACAGAGCCATGTCCCTACATCTGAGGGCTCAAGGGTAGGAGGGAGGCGAGGGTAGGTGGTAGATTGCAGGGTGAGAACTCTGGCCCCGGATCTGACATTGCCTCACAGTGTGACCTCAGCTGCGTCTCGCCCTCTGGCCAGGAGATGGGACCTCTTGTGGCATCTCCCAGCCTGCGGTCCTTTGAGTGGCTCTGAGAGGGAAAGATCACAGCTGTGGGAGTCGGAGGGAGGGGGTGAAGAAGGACTTCTGGTACACCTGGAACCTGGGGACACTCCCCTCTTTCTTTGGGCCTTGATTTTCTCATCTGTGGAATAGGCGGGCGACTAGGTGATCTCTAACCATTGTGTCCTCCTCCTCATCCTGTCTCAATAAATACACACAGAATCCACATTGGTGCTAAAATTTCCCGAATCTGATTCCATTAAACAAACAGACACGCATCTGCCCAACTTGGCCAATTCTCTAGGGAAAGATGCCCTGTGGCCACGTACAGTGTCAGTCCTGGGCCCTGATTCCCCCCCTCCCCACCCCCCACTCCAGCCCCTTCTTGCCAAAGTTCTCTCCCCTCTTGGTCTCCAACACGCTGTTCACAATGGGTCATTGTGTCTCTGGCAGCTTCTTCCCTTCTATGTCCTCCCCCAACCCTCCTACCCCAGGTCAGGAAACTGTCCACAGCTTTGGCCTCGCTCGTCCCCGTCCCTGGTGCCTGACCCACCCACAGCCCACGGGGGGGGGGCATAGGAACTAGTCCATAAACAGGAGCTGGATGAATATTTAAAGGGAAGTAGTAAGTAGTATATTAACAACTTACATGGATGCTGTAATGATCTGCAATGAAACATTCCTTCACCTCTTCGTGAAATTATCATTCCGAACCACGGAATACATTAGGTTTTATGATCTACTCGCTTCTTTGGGGAAATATAAATCTTGAAACATCATCTTCATATGACAGGGCAAAGAGTCCCCGGGGACACAAGATGTTTAAGAATGTTAACTGAGAATCAGAAATAGTTTGCGATTAATATCAGGGTTTTGTTTATGGGCACAAATAAATCCCTGGTGTAGGACTGACCTGTAAAAATCTGTCCAAGATGAAAACTCTGATTGCAAATGATGGAACGGGAAAACAATCTGAATTTAAAGAGGTGATTTGGGGTGCAGGGTTGCAGTGTTTAGGAGCTAATATTTTCTGACCGTAAATTTGTATGCCGTTCAAACATTCCTAGTCACCAACTAAAATAAATGTTATAGAGACTAGGGATTTATATCAGTGGTCTACAGCCATCCAAGTTTTCTAAGTAGGTCATGGGAAACGGGACAGTTCCTGTTCCTAGGATCACTGAAAGATCCTCCTCAGACCTCTTTCACCATTAGGGTGAGGCCCTGGTGGTGCTGCTTAATGTGGGGCTGGGGGGGTGCAGAGGAAGCCACACCAGTATATGGGGCTCTGGGTGACCGGAAGTAGGGGGGCCTCCTGGGAAGAGTGCTTCTTTGGGAGTGAGGCGTCCCACATGGACCTCCCCTCCTTGTCTGCCCTGGTGTGAGTCTGGTCAGGCCTCTTCTTTGTTTAAAACCCATCACAGACTCCTCATTGGCTTCTAGAACAAAGTCCAACCCTCAGAACCCCTAGCCAGGCGCATAAAATCCTCTGTGATTTGACTCTGCCCCTCTCTCCAGGCTCCCTTCCCCCCACACCAGGCTTTCGGGACTCAGTACGTCTTTTCCATGTCTTGGTCCCTCAACCTGCGACTTCTACCTAGAATATCCCTCCTCTGTGAGCCATTTGGTTAAAAAACTGCTATTTTTTAAAAACAGCATGAAGGTCATCTTGTCTCTGAAGTCTTCTTGAAGGCTCCTGGGAAGAGATAGTTTCTCCCTCCTTCCAGTTTCTCCTAAACCCCAAACATTGCTCTCTCCTCGTCTTCTGACCTTGCCATCCACAGAAGGGCAGAACGGATTTCCCTGCCTTGCTGGTGTTGGACTAAGCCAAGGGGCTTGATTAAACCAGTGGGATGTGAACAGCAGAGCCAAGGCCTTAAGAGGCAACGTGTTTTCATGTTCTCTAGTTCTTCTTGATTTTCCACAGGAAGAATGTGTCTCTGACAGCTGCTGTTCCAAGGAGAATATGCAGTCCTGTGGAGCAAATGCAAGCTCAGCTCGACCCTGGAGCCAAGCCCAGCTGCCCTCAGCTGGGAGCAGAGCCGCCCCAGCCAAAGCACAGACCAGTGAGTGAAAAAAATCGATGCTTATCCTTGGTGCCACTGAGTTTTGAAGTGGTTCGTTACACAGCATGAGTGTGGTAACAGCTGACTAATACATCGTTCCACCATAGGGCTGAGCTTCAGAGAGCCCGTGCATGTGGAGGAAACCACCTGCTAACTTTGAGGGAATTAGAATGTACGGGGCGGGGTGTGGGGTGTGGCTGGTGCTCTAACCCTCTCTAAGCCTCCTTCTGTGTGGCACCAAGTCTGATGGGGCACGGGGGTGGCGAAGCAGCGCCATCCAGAGGTGGGCAGAGGTAGTGTGCCTGGCTTCCTACCCATCTTGGATGGAGACCCAGGAATTCCCCCAGGTCTGGTGGGGGGTGAGGAATGTCTGGGAGAGCTATTTGGTTTGTTTAGATTAGAGATTAGCATAGAGGTGCTCACATCAAGGGCACACCCTTGGGATCTCAGGCTCCAGGAGGTCTTCAGTTATCCTCCTGACACACCCAGATCACACAGGACCAGCCACCCTGGAGAAGACCCCGGCACAGGCTGCCCTACGGTGTAAGGATAGAACAGTGCAGAATAAATATATGTTGTTTTAAGGCACTACATGGGGGTAATTGGTTACAACAGCAAGAAGAAACAAACACAAAGGGCCCAGGGGTGCTCAGTTGGTTGAGTGTCTGACTCTTGATTTTAGCTCAGGTCACGATCTCAGGGTCCTGAGATCAAGCTCTACATAGGGCTCTACACTCAGTGAGGAGTCTGCTTGTCCCTCTCCCTCTGCTCCTCCCCTCGCTCTTGCTCTCTCTCTAAAATAAGTAAATAAAATCTCTTTAAAAAAAGAGAGAGAAAAAGAAAAAGAAAAAAATGTAATGATCCAACAGTAGAAGATTGTCTGACAGAATCTTGTTTTTGTAGAAAAATGACAGAGATTTATGGGACAGAGTGCATAGCTGTGGTCATGACTTTGACCTCTGGAGGTGAACGGATCTGTGGGTCCAGCCCTGCTCCCATGCTTCCCAGCTGTGTGATTCTGAGCAAGGGACTTACCATCCCTCAGCCTCAATTTCTTCATCTGTCTATCTCATATTCTTGTCGTGCGGACTGAAATGTGCCCGCTACATAGTAAGCACCCACTAAATTGTCATATCTATTATTATTATTATTACACAAAAGGACCTACAGCAGTGTGATGGTCATCTCGGGGTAAGGATGACTTTATTTTTCTTGTCCTTGATTTCCGATTTTTCTATCATGGACAAAGTTTCCTTTGGAATAAGAAAAAAAAGCAATAGAAGGTGAATTGAAGCAATGAAGAATCTGAACATGTCTACAGGGTTTTTTAAATGTCTGATTCATTCTCAAACAAGAAATTAGAGTCCATTGCCTCTTGGGTAATGTTTCCATGACTTTAACTTTTTAAAAAAGATTTTATTTATTTATTTGTCAGAAAGAGAGAAAGAGAGCACAAGTAGGGGGAGTGGCAGGCAAAGGGAGAAGGAGGCTCCCCGCTGAGCAAGGAGCCCAATGTGGGGACTCGATTCCAGGACCCTGGGGTCACAACCTGAGCCGAAGGCAGATGCTTAACCAACTGAACCACCCAGGCGTCCCTCCATTACTTTAATTATCACCAGCTGGTTTCAAATAAATGTTTCCCAAATGTACCACACATGCGCTATTTTCCTTAGAACTGCTTTTGCCCACATGGTTTGCTCACAAGAACTTGCCAGGGAAGGGACCTTGGTGGGGGCGCGCAGCACTGGGAGGAGTGCGTGGGGTGCTGGAAGCTGGGTCTCCTGAGAATGCGGGGTCCAGCAGGAACACCTTGGGACAGAGGACAAGTGGGCTCTTGCTTGACACTAGGCTCTGGGAGGAAAAATCAATGTTCGATTGTGATTTTAAGGAGATTATGTTTACTTATGAAAGTCATTAGTCGTGGGTATTTCTTTGCAAATGGCTTGAAACCATGTCTTTGCTTAGCTATGCAAATGTTAGCAGGTAAAGAAAATTTTATTTTTAATATGAATTCACCAAACATATCGAGTGCTCCCCATGTGCTAGGGAGACTGGAGAAGGGATTTGGGCCAGGAGTGGTGAGTGGATGGTGAGTGGTTGAAGAAAATGGATCAATCCAGGTCGCCAATTTATGAGCTCATTATCTCCTTTAACATTTTCCCATATTTGCTCTATCTTGTTTTCTATTTCTTTTTAAATTGTTTTGCAGGGCGCCTGGGTGGCTCAGTCGTTAGGCGTCTGCCTTCGGCTCCAGTCATGGTCCCAGGGTCCTGGGATCGAGCCCTACATCAGGCTCCCTGCTCAGCGGGAAGCCTGCTCCTCCCTCTCGCACTCCCCCTGCTTGTGTTCCTGCTCTCACTGTCTCTCTCTGTCGAATAAATAAATAAAATCTTAAAAAAAATAAAATTGTTTTGCAAAACCATTTGAAAGTAATTTCCAAACATCGTGACTCCTTATCCCTAATATACTTCAACATAAATCTCCCAAGGATAAGAACATAGTCCTATCTCACCATGTACTGGTGTTACTAAGAAAATCAATAAACATTCTATAATGTCTAATATTGTCTATATTCAAATGTCTCTCTCTTTTAAAGCCATTTTGTTGTAATCTGCACTGATGCTGTGTTTTTCATTGTTTTTTAATTTAAGTGGAAATGACCTTTGCTCATGTAGCCAATGGTACCGTGTTTTACCCACAGCATTTGTTGGCGTTGCAGGGTCCTATGTGAAAGGAAGTCACAGGCTCCGCAGGGCTTGCCTTTATGCAACAACAAATACCAGTTCTTGTAAGAAGAGCTGGCCCCTTTGGACTCCCCTTTCCAACGGCACCAGCAGGAGCTTAGGCTGTCCTCCCAGCGTGAAGGCCCTTGTCCAATGTCACCACCTGGAAAGCAAGAAAAAAGAGACTCTGGATCTGAGTTGTCTGACCATAAAGCTAGAGCTCTGACCCCCTGCCCCTTCCGCTGTGCGCAGGGACCACTGGAGTGACCACCTCTGATGCCTAAGCAGGAAGTGGACCCTGCTCCGTGGAGGCCATTTCTGTCCGATGGAGATTCTCCCCACAGCCCCCTCCCCCACCCGAGAAACCATGACAAGAGCTTCAAGAAAACAGCTCTAGAGACCCCATTGCCTTAGCTCAGGCTGCCATAACAAAATACCAATACCATCTACTCTCTCAAAGTTCCGGTGGCTGGAAGCCCATGGTCAAGGTGCCATCAGGGCTGGTTTCTGGTGAGAGAGCGCAGTTGTGTCTCTTCCTCTTCTGATAATGACCCAGTCCTTGTTGGATTAGGGCCTGACTGTTACCCCGTCAGTTAACCTCAGTTACCTCCTTAAAGGCCCTGTCTCCAAATAGAGTTATAGCTTAGGGCTTCAACATGTGGATTTGGGGGGAATACAACGCAGTCCATGACACCTGTTCAGTGATTTGACTAAAAGCAAATATTTCACTTCCATCTAAGTTGCTGTTAGCACAGTGTAGTTGGTCCCCTGGGTCACCCAGAACCTAGATACTTACTTCTCTTCGTTAGTGACCATTTCCCTGTCTCAGCTGGGTTCCCTTGGCTTTGCCCATGGACCCAGTGAAAGGAAATGCCAATTTATCACACCTTGGAGAAACACCCAGCCCAGCCCTCAGTTTCCTCCTGCAGTCTTCTCCTCACAGCCTCCCACTGTAGGATCTGAAGATGCCGAATGCTCACTGCTGCGTCTCCTCGGCACCAAGCAGGCCCGTGACCATGGCTTGGCCAAGTCAGACTCATGTGCTTGATTTGACTTGCACACTGCTGAAGCAGAGGAGGGGGTCCTGCAGAAGTCCTTCTGGCAAGGTATTGGCAGCAAGAGCAGCTGCACATTCTCCCTGAGGTGGTAGATCTGGGGGCTGTGTCTGAATGTCATAGCATCAGTGGGCCGACAGTATAAACTGTGCAACGTAAACTCCTATCAGGGGGCCCATGGCAGCAGTGGTGGGGTCCCACTGGGTCAGTTCTGAACGTGGTTTCCAACCCTGTTCTGGCTGCATGGCCTTGGAGGCCCTCTCATAGACTCTGTATGCTACTCAGTGTCCTACAGCGAAGTCCTCATTTGCGTCAATTACTCAGAGGAGATTTCTGTCACTTGCAGCGAAGACCTCGGGCTGCTTCCTGCACAACCTCTGGAAGGCCATGCAGACACAGTCCATTACTAAAAGGAACAGTCTTGCTATTAGCTTACGACTAAACACAAATGATGCTGCAAACTTCCTTTTTTCCCAAATATACTTTTTATCTTAGAATAATTTTGACACACAGAAAAATTACAAAGATGATACAGTGTTCTTGTACATTTCACAACCATTTATCACTGTTATTAACTTCCTACATTAGTGTGGTACCGTTGTCACAGTTAATAAACCATTGCTGATACATTATAATGAACTAAAGTCAAACATTATTCAGATTTCTTTGTTTTCACCCATTTCCCCCCATGTCTGTTTTCTGTCCCAGGACCCCATCCACGATGCATTACCTTAGTCATCAAGTCTCCTTAAGCTCCACTTGGCTGTGACGGTGCCTCAGACTTGCCTTGTCTTTGATGATTAGTTTTGAGGAGTACTCATCAGAGGTTTTGTAGAATGTCTTCCTGTTGGGACTTCCCAATATTTTTCTCAGGATTAGACTGGGGTTCTGGGTTTGAGGGAGGAAGACCTCAGAGCTAAATTGCCCTTCTTATCATAGCATTTCAAGGATCTATCCCATCAACATGACTGGTCACTGTTGCTGCTGACGTTGGTCACCAGGTCCAGGTTGTGTTGTCAGATTTCTCCACTATCAAGTTACTCTTTTCCCTCTTTCCATAGTGCAGCCTTTGGAAGGAAGTACCATGCATAGCCCCCCAATTAACAAATAAGGAGTTGTGATTCACCTCCTTGAGGGTGGGATAGCTTCTGCCTGAAAAATTGGTTTCCTGCCCCCATTTATTTGCTTATTTGTCATTTATTCAGATCACTATGGACTCATGGATATTTATTTTATATTTTGGATTATAATCCAGTACTATTTTATTTGTTTTGTCACTTCCATATCCCAGTGACATAGCCCCCATCAATGTGAGTTTTAACTTTTTTTTTTTTTAGCACTTTCTTCTTTTTTGGCATTACAAGACGCTCTAGGCTCAGCCTGTGTATTTTTTGTGCCATCCTGGGATTGGCCATTTCTCTAAGGAGCTTTGGTTCTTTTGACTGGAAGATGGTATTAGACATCACGGCTCAGGGAATAGGTGCGCTTGTTGCTACCAAAGTACTCTGGCCATTTTCAAGGCCAGAGCCTTGTCTTCTTTGCTGAGAAGACAAGGAAATGCACGGATGTACACTAACCTGTGTGTATTCGCATGTCTGTCTGTATTTATTTTTTTTAATTTTTAAAAAAGATTTTACTTATTTATTTGAGCAACAGAGAGAAAGAGTGGAGGGAGGCACAGAGGGAGACAGGAAGAATCCCAAGCAGACTCCATGCTGAGCGCAGAGCCTGAAGTTGGGCTCGATCCCATGACCCTGAGCTCATGACCCCAGCAGAAATCAAGAGTCAGATGCTCAACCGACCGAGCCACCCAGGCGCCCCTATTAACATTTCTCTGTATGACCATCTGGGTCTATATTAAGTTCAACAGGAGTTCACACTGTTATCTCCAGCTCCGATCCCTTGCCGCCCTCATCAGACTTACCTGTGAAGCCTCGCGCAAAGAACGAGAAACCTGCTCCCACCACCTGCCCTCTCCTGTCCAATCCCAGGGCACACACAGAGGAGTTTCAGAGTTAACCTTCACCCCCATGGGAAACCACTTTGTCAACTAGAGCACCAGGCTTCTGTGTCATTCCTTTCGCCTTTCGTCTTACAAACAGCATGAATTTCCAAAGTGACTTGAGGCAGAGCCTTCTTCTCTACCCCTTTTAGTGAGGTTGTTTCATACATTTGTGCAAAATCCCTTTTTTTTCTCCCCTGAGGCAGATTTCTGCCCATACGGAGTCAGCCTGAGACATTGCTTGGGACCCCTTCTTTCTCCTGACCTCGCTTCCTCTTTTCTACCCTCTGCCCTCTTCCCGAAACCTGCTTTCCTCCGTCTAGCCCTTTCCCTGGGGTAGACCAGGGAATACGTACGTGCTCAGTCTCTATCCTGAAGGAGCGAACGGGAGTTCTTAACCATCCAGGGGTGATGCTCCATAGACCTCCCGGGGAAAAGGTTCAGGGTCCCAGGTCCCCCAGAGGATAGAAACTATGAAACAAGAAGATTCTTCTCATCCTTCCATGCATGGCCTCTCAAAGCGTTGCTTCAGTATGGTTTTTTTTCGAACTTAACCTCCATCCACAGAGGCGGAGCTGGAAAGGAAGAAAGGGGTGAATAGGGACAGAGAACAGCATCCCACCTCATGGAAGACTGTGGACTGTGCTGTGGGGTTGGGTGGGAATCGGTCATGCCACAGTTCTACAGGATAAGAATTTTCCAAAGCCATTCATGGAAACAAGATTTCACTTGCTTTTAAACATTACGTTCTTCAGATTTGCCTATCGTGTTTATTTTCAAAAAAAATCATCAGAGTATTGGAATACTCTGAAACCTCACCCACTCCTCCCTGAAAGGGGATCTAAATAGTATTCTTGTAGTTGTAATAATCCCTGGGGCTCTAGGCTTGGGAGGGGTCCCCAAGTTTGAAGTGGTGTCCCTCATTCTGTCCTTGGGAGACGAGGAGGGAGCCCGGCAGCTGATTGCTTCTCGCCTTTGATCAGCACCTTCCTTATTCTAATGACTCCTTTCCCTAAAGTAACTTTTACAGCTTTACCCCTTACCCCACCCCTTATGTCCCCGTTTAAAAGGAGCCTATTCAGAGCGCTTGCGAACAATGATGCTCTGGGACAGTTGAATCGGGGAAAGGAAACCTGCAGAGGGTCTTATCTGGGGTGAGCGTCTCAAGCGTCCAAGATTATCTCCCTGTCACCTCGTGACCCATCTTCTTCATGCCACCTTTTAATTTTGGTAGCAATTACAGTGTATCTGGATAATGCCTATTAGCATATTCATGGTCATCTCTTCACATTTATTGTCCACACAACTCATTAATCTTCATCTACTTTGTGCGCTTGACAGCTCAATCTATTTTGCAATCTCTGGGAAGCAGCCATAGCCCCCCCAAAGCCTTTGTTTTCCTGTAAATAAACTGTGTTGGGGACCAGAGGACAATGGTGCATCCCGTGGTGATTGACACGAGCCACGGCTACTAATCAGGATGGGACTTCATCGCCAGCTGAGTCAAGTGCATTAGGGGGCCATTGTTCCAACGCTGCCGGGGCAAGAACACACACAGCCAGTCACCTTCGCAAGATGGGCTGATTGTTCTTCAAGATTAGACCGAGTTACCTTATTATCCGTCCCAGACAACAAGGCATCTCACCCAAACAGGCGCATTTTCAGGAATGGCCGGTGCGCCAGCCAGATTTGAATTGCTAATGTATAATCTGCCCGGCACAGATGTGTGATGAATATTTGGATGTTGTTTTGCCCGTCAGTCGAGGAGGCTGAATTGATGAGGTGATGAGTATTCAGTGATGGGTCCTGGACGCTGGCCAACAGCAGAGTGGGAGCACTTGTGCTGACGATAATCACATTACCCTCCAAAGTACCTTAGTGGTAATGTAGCAGCAAATTCTGTTAGAGACCGGTTGGTGGAAAGTTCCCTTTGCTTTTTGGTGCAATGAGATGGGTTTCAGGGTTGGACAAGGTAGAGAAGTTGCCTTTATTGTGCCCTTACTTGATGACTCTTAAGGCTCTATGTAAAGCCGATGGTTGGGTTTGAAGTCACCATGTTCTAGCTTATTTGGTTAAGCTCATGTTGCCTCAGTTTCCTCATCTGTTAGAATGGGTTGAAAAGTTCTAACAACCACATAGAGCTGCTGTGAGAGTCCAGTGAGTTCATATACACAGACAAAGTCCCAGAACAGTGCCTGGCTCGTGGTAGGCTCTCAAGAAATGTTAACTATTCCCATGTTATTGATCGTTTGCTTTTTCTCAATATTACTGTGGTCAGATAGCTTTGATACACTGAAAATAAAGTTGAACCATCTCCATTACCTCCGGATGTCTCCTGGCCTTTACTATGCTGCTTTGTCTGGCATAATTCCAGGTGTATGGAACATGTCCCATACTTACATGATCATGGAATCTTTTCCCCTGAAGCATCTTTTACAGCTTATTTTCCCCAGAACATACGATAAGGAAAAGCTGCCTAGAATATAATACAACATTTGCAAAGCTTTGAAAAACATGGAATTTGAGGATTTTATATACAATCAAGCTATTTATATGTGCAGGCCATGGGAATTAACTACTCAAATGCATATATTCTCTCTGAAAAATAAGTCATTCAAGGATGTGTTCCACGGGGAGGAAACAGGATGGCAGATAAGAAGTCGTAGGTAGCAGTGAGAGTGGCTGATTGCACTGAAATAAGTCTGAGCAATTGTAGCAACTCTCTTGTCAAAGGGACATCGAAGATTAAGGTATTTGAAAGAAATTATTTCTATTAAAATAATGGGAGAACAGCATAGAACAATGCAGATCAAAAGAATGAAGAAGGCGAAAGGAAGGAAGTGATTTTTCTTAAAAAAAAGTAGATAGAAAAGATAACTATTAATCTATCTCTATCTATATAAGGTATAATGAGAGCAATGCCAGGAATCATTCATAAAACGTTAAAGGCCAATATTCCTGTATGTGAGAAGAAAAAACCTAAATCTAAGGTTTCTCTGCTTATTTTTTTTTAAGAGTTTACTTACTGATTTTTGAGAGAGAGAGAGACAGCATGAGCAGGTGGGGAGGGGCAGAGGGAGAGGGAGAAGCAAACTACTCGCTGAGCAGGGAGCCTGACATGGGTCTTGATCCCAGGACCCTGCGCTCATGAGCTGAGCCGAAGGCAGACGCCCAGCTGACTGAGCCACCCAGGCACCTGGGTTTCTCTGCCTATTAAACAAACAAACAAACAAAAATGTTGCAGTTAAAATACGGGTAAAATAGGATTACTCAAACATGAACAAAAAGAAAGCTGGATCTGGGAATATGGATATCGAATGACTCAGAATTCTATGGGTCTTAAAACATTAACAATTTCATTTCTTTATTCCAGTCCCTTGCTTAAGATAGGTCCTAAACAGACATTAGTGAGGTTTATTTTAGAAGTGGATGCAATTAGCAAAAGAGACGTGGGATGGGATGGCTTGTTTGTCAGTAATTTAAGGGATCCCCATTTTGAGTACTGGAGAGGACACCTACTTTGTCTGCTCGACTCACTGACCTCCGCCTCCTTCCTTGGTTCGCCCTGGGCTCCCCGTTCTCGGGTCCATGAGTCCTGCTGCTGTGGGATCCTGGATTCCGGCCACGGTGGGTGGGAGCCAACCTGCGTCTGGCAAACTGTAGAACCTTGCCCCCAACTTGCTGCATTAATTTAAGAGAAGGGTCCATCTCATTCCTTCACTGGTGTCCCTCCACAGTCTGCAAAAGACGACCTGATCCTCTTTGGTGATGCAGACAGTAAAATGAAGGTCTCGGGTTCCACTGGTGACCGCGTTTCCTGCCATGAGGAAGAGACTAGTCTGCACTGAACGACAATGAAGTCTCCCATAAAGAAATGGTGTTGTGGTGGCATTTGAATTTCTGGTTCTGTTGAACCTCAAGCCTAGCTATGTCCCTGTTCTTCTCCTCCTTCAGGCGTGCAAATTTTCCTGGAATGACATGACCTATCCCTGTAGCTCCCTAAAAATTCCCTTTTCTGCCTAAGTTAGCATTGGGTTTCTGTCACTTGCAAGGGAAAGAGTCTTAGCTAATTGTTAAGAATGTTAAACAGTGGTACATACATTCTGATACAATGTATTTTATTTCTCTATTGAATTGAAGGGTTAAGTTAGTTTTCCAGGTTCCACAACTCAACTGAGACATCGACAGAGGCTAGAAGTTAGCTGGTCAGCATGGTAATATGGCTTGAAAATAAAGTAAACAACACCAGTTAGTGATATTTTTTTTTTTGAGAATTGCTATTTTTTTTCTTTTGGTGTATTGCTAGGCAGTTCGGCAACCTTTTTGTATGTCTGTTTTTTGGATGCTTTTGTTATCTAAATTTCCNCTATTTTTTTTCTTTTGGTGTATTGCTAGGCAGTTCGGCAACCTTTTTGTATGTCTGTTTTTGATGCTTTTGTTATCTAAATTTCANAAATTTCCTTTTTAAAAGTTTAAATATTTGCTTTTAGAAATTCAAGCCAGTTTTCCTCTAGGCTGCTCATAGTAGCAGAAAGTTGAAACAATATTAATACATAATAATAAGGGATGAATTAGAACAAACTATACATCCCCAAGAGGGCCACAGTCGGAAACACAAATGTCTAAAAATATGTCGTGAAAACATAACCATTAAGATTATTTTATACTTTTATGTTCAATTTTATTTTCTTATGGGAAAGTCAACTTATAGAATATCAGAAAATAAAAGCAAACAGAAGAAAAACTTAATGCATTTGGGTAGTCACACTCACCTGGGGACAACCAAAGTTACCACCTTGGTGAATATTCGATTAGAAACTTTTATAATTACATATGCATGTGTATTCTCCCATTTCTTCACTTATAACATCTTTTATTTCCTATAAAAATGAAACCATAGCACACGTGCTTTAAAAAAAACTCTATGGGGTATGATTTACAGATAATAACATACATTCAGCGGCAGCATGGCGGCGGGGGCGGCCGAGGCGGCGGCGGCTGTGGCGGAGGTCGGCTCAGCCCAGCAGTTTGAGGAGCTGCTGCGCCTCAGAGCCAANAAGTTTAAATATTTGCTTTTAGAAATTCAAGCCAGTTTTCCTCTAGGCTGCTCATAGTAGCAGAAAGTTGAAACAATATTAATACATAATAATAAGGGATGAATTAGAACAAACTATACATCCCCAAGAGGGCCACAGTCGGAAACACAAATGTCTAAAAATATGTCGTGAAAACATAACCATTAAGATTATTTTATACTTTTATGTTCAATTTTATTTTCTTATGGGAAAGTCAACTTATAGAATATCAGAAAATAAAAGCAAACAGAAGAAAAACTTAATGCATTTGGGTAGTCACACTCACCTGGGGACAACCAAAGTTACCACCTTGGTGAATATTCGATTAGAAACTTTTATAATTACATATGCATGTGTATTCTCCCATTTCTTCACTTATAACATCTTTTATTTCCTATAAAAATGAAACCATAGCACACGTGCTTTAAAAAAAACTCTATGGGGTATGATTTACAGATAATAACATACATTCAATTGAAGTGTGTATTTTATTAGTTTTGACAAATTCAGACATCCTTATAACCATAATAAATACATAGAACACGTAAATCATCCCAAAGATCCTTTGGGCCCTCACCTAGTGGGTCTCTGCCTCACCCTGGGCCACAAGCAGACAGTGGGCCTTTCAGATCTGCTGTTCATTAAACATGTGGGTTATTCGTCCTCTTACTCTCGAGTTGTAAGAATTCTTTACATATCCTGGCTGCAGGTCTTTATCAGATATATTAACTTCGAATATTTTCTCCCAGTCTGTGGCTTGTCTTTTCATTTTTTTAAAAAACAGTGTCTTTTGAAGAGCAGCAGTTTTTAATTTTGATGAAATTCAACTTATCAATTTTTCCCTTAGGCTTTGTGCTTTTTGTGTCCTATCTAAGAAATCTTTGCTTACCCTAAGGTTATGGAGATTTTCTTTTGTTTTCTTCTCTAAGTTCTACAGTCTAGCTTTTATGTGTAGGCCTGCAATCCCCTTCAAGTGTATTTTTGTATATAATGTGAAGTCAAGGTCGAGGCTCACTTTTCCCCCCATACAGCCATCCAATTGTCCCAGCACCATTTCTCGAAAAGACTCTTTTCCCCATTGAAATACCTCAGCATGTTTGGCAAACGACCTTGAGATCATGACCTGAGCCGAAATCAAGTCGGACGCCTACCGGACTGAGCCACCCAGGTGCCAACATCCCCCACCCCCCGCCAGCTCCAGCAACTTCCTCTTTTATCTGTCCTTCTCCACAACCACCCTGTGGGGCAGACCACTTAGATCCAATCATACCACTTTATGAATGAGGAAATGTTGACTTTAGGATTATCATCATCAGGACACCTTCTCAATAATTCTGGAAACCCTAGAATTCTATGTGTAATCCAGAAAAGCAAAAGCCCATCAGATGTCAACTTTTGAACAGTCTGTTCTTTTTGGGGGATTTAAAAAATATATTTTGTTTATTTACGAGAGAGAGAGAGAGAGAGAGAGAGAGAGAGCGAGCGAGCCTGAGCAGTGGAAGGGGCAGAGAGAATCAGACTCCGTGCTGAGCAGGGAGCCAGAGGTTGGGCTCCATCCCCGGGATCATGACCTGAACCGAAGGCAGATGCTTAACCAACTGAGCCACCCAGGTGCCCCTTAGCAGTCTGTTCTGTGCCTGCCAACTTCTTGGGTGAGTGGCAGGGCACAAAGGCAAGTCACATCTATGCTACACCCGTGTCCCTTCCCCCTCTCCCCAAACCCCAACACACACACACACACACACACACACACACATCAAGAGACTCTTCTATATTTGTCTGAAATGACATCAGGGGCTGGCCTAGTGGACAGTGCTTCCTACAAGACATTTCAGCATTTGCTTGTGTTTGCACCCCTGGGTCACAAGGAAAGTTCGCCCCCATTGTGAGTCCCACCCCACCCTCCGATCCTCGGCACAAGGACACAGTGCTGGCGCCAGCAGCCCTTGGGCTCAGAAGTCTGGACAGTAACACTCCTCCCTCTCTTCCCTCCCCGGGGGTTGCTGTTTGATTGGAGGGCAGGTGGGAAGCGAGTCTGGAGTCCGTCCTTCGGAAATCTCCCCAGCCCGGGCTGGTGGGCATGGCCCTAGTGTCTGGATGGCGGCCCCCTCACGGCTGCTGGGGATGGGGCTGTGGGGGCTGCGGGGAGGGATGAAGAAGTGAGGGGTTCGAAGTAAGTGGCAGAGATGAGGGGTTTTGATCAAAGTGCAGGGGGTGTGAGGGGCTTCCTTAAGAAGTTGAGGAGGGCTACGACGACCCTGTATGACCTCCAGCGGGTCCCTTTTGCTTTTGTGGCCTCCGTTTTCCCACCTGTGCACGAGCAAAGTAGGCCGGGTGACCTCTGGGGTCCTGTGCAGCTCGGAGTGCACTGGACGCTGGGGGTCGGGAATGCAAAGAAAGGCGGTCCCAGGATAGTCGGCGATCCTGGGGGAGGCGAGCGGATGGCGGGCGGTGGGGCGGTGGGCAGAGAGCAGGGAGGTGAGGTGCTCATTCGGGCGCCCCATCTTCCTGCTGTTGGAAGAGGTGGGGCAAGGCAGCACGGGTGCAGCTGGGAACCGGGCAGGTTCGAGGTTGTACAAGGGCCGCCACTGCTGCCCCAGCATCAGCCGGCCGGGCTTGAGTTAGAGCTCCGGGGCTTCCCAGCTGGACGCCTCAGCTTCCCCGTGAACTCAGCTGCAAGGGCTACCTGCAGCGATCCTGTGGTCCTGTGACGAGAGAACTCGGAGGCTGCTGTATGTCCAGTGGCTGAAGGGCAGCGGGCTGAGAGGTCCTGGTATGAGCCGTCCTGGATGAGGGGGTACATACTGCTGAATCCTGGTTGGTTCGCTTTCCAGCGATGCTGCCCTGGAGCAAGGCTTTCCTCTCCCTGGGCTTCCTTGTGGATAAGGAGGATAACGCACCGACTTACAAGACTGCTCTGAAGCCGAAGGGGGGAAATGACTAGCAACACCTTTCTCATCCTGAGGACCCCACAGGCCCACCTGCAGTGCTGTGGAGGGTTTCACGCAAGAAATGCCACAGAGGGAGTTTGGTTAGAGTGAAGGCAAACTGAGTGGTGGAGTGGTTGGATTTGGACCTGGACAGCCTCGAGACGGCCCACCCTCCAGGCTGAGGGACACAGGCAAGCTGCTTAACCACACTCTATAAAGGTGAGAATACATATACCTCCTAGAACTCAGGATGAATGAATTGTCTGCTGTGTATGTCGTGTCATGCCCAGCACACGGTAATTGCTAGAGTAACTATTGATAGGGTCCCGGACAATTTATTTCAGTGTGCCATGCTTCTGTTCTCCCCAACTTCAGCTTAGTTTTGGAAGCTGTGGACACCTCCTATGGGCAAAGCTCCATCCTAGGTCTAGGAACCAGGAGCTAATCCATCAGAGGCTGGAAGCTCCTGGCACGGAATTCTGCCTCAAGCCCCCAACCCCACACCATCCCCCAGATCTGTGGTCTTAGTGTCACCTGCTGGGACTTAAGACAATGAAGCAAAGTTAAACTTAAGGCCCACGAGCCCTTGGTGTCCATTTTGGAAGGATCTGCCTAAAAATGGTCAAATAAGCCCAAGTTTTAGTGCTCTGAATAGGCAGGCCCCAGTTATGGATCGGAGTCCGTCCTAAACCCGGAAGCCAGAGCCACCAGCCCTTTCTGCAAAGGCTGTAGCTCCCTGGGGGAACACATGCACCAAGCCACAAAATACAAAACCCTTTACGTGGGGATGACCTAACTGATTGGACTGGAAGCTTTCACGATGACAAAGAAAAGCAAACTCAACTTTGCATTCCACAAAACACTTAATATATTTGACTCTCCTTTTAGAAATCTCCTTTCTGGTACAGTCATTTCATTTCATTAAATACTCTGTGATACAGACTACTGTGATAAATTACAACCTGAAATTTCGTTCTGTAAAAAAAGCCCCAAAGAACAATATACTAGTGCAACATGAACCCACGTGGAATTTCTATAGGTTTTCAATATCCCCAAGTAACAAAATCGCTAACATTTATATAGGCCATACTATGTGCCAAGTACTGTTTTAAGTACTTTACATATATTATGGTAATCTGCCTCAACTATTCTATGAAGAATGTAGAATATTACAGCAGATGAAGAAGCTGAGGCACAGAAATGAAGTAATTCATCCAAGGTCACACAGGCTGTTAGGCTCTCAGGTCTATACTCTTAGAATTGATCAATGTGGAGCCTTCGGCTAGTGATCATTGCTTCTCTAAAGATGAATTTAGCTTTTGGGGCACCTGACTGGGTTAGTTGGTAGAGCATGGGACTCTTGATCTGGGCGGTCAAGAGTTCAAGCCCCATGTTGGGCTGGAATAATAATAATAAAAAAAAAGGTAAAACAAAAGGAATTTAGCTATAAAGATTCACTGAAAAGTGCTTTATGTTTATTTGTACTTAGGCCAACAGGTAAGTAAGGAACTCGAAGACTGGTCTGGGCCACAAAAGGGCTAGGGTCCGTGGCAGAGGAAGACCATGTGCAGGCTGGAAGGAGGGAGGAGGAGGGTCAAGGAGAGCTCCACAGCCATGGCATCTGGTGCAGGACTTGAAGGACACAAAGCAATTGTGTCTTACACTTAGTAAGAGCTTACCTAACCAAACACCAGTGTTAACGAAGCCGATGACTCAGATGACACAAAGAAGCCAAATGTACATCAGACGCACACCCATGAGTGATGATGTTCTCTTACTTCAACATCTGGTTTACTCCAGTTTCAGACTTCAGGCTTGGCTGTCCACACTCCTAACAATACCAAACAGATCACGGAGCCCCAAATCTAGTATGCTTTCTTTTCCTATGATAAACATATTTTATTGTCACATCTCAGCATGCAAAAATATACCATTTTTGTAAAAAAGTACAGAACATTCTTGCTACGGATCCAGGTGAAGGTATGACTAGCAAAAATTTCCTAACAGAGGACAGTGAATGCTTAGGTGCACTGATTTTGGGATCTACAGTGACCCTGTTCTCATTATGCTATGAACCGAAATTAATCAACTTAAATAATGATATACTTATAGTGTGCCAAGTAAGGCACACTATAACTCAAAATTTATAGGCAAAGCAACAATAATCTAGAGAAAATATAACTGAAATTTTTTGGTGAGTGTGGAATTGTACCATTTTCATATCTTAACACTGGTAAGATATGGAATAATTACAGCATAAAAGATATTTCATTTTCTGAAAAAAGTAGATGGAAAGGCGTGGTGCATAGGAAAGTGGCTCAGATTCAAAATTCAAGTGTATTTTTCTTTTAATCTCTTTTGCAACGAACTCTAGGTCTCTTTTTCAGTTTCAAAAGTGAGGCTACAATCTACAAAAAGTGATACTAGCGAATATAGCATAAAGGCCTCTAAAAAAGTCGATTATACCAGCAGTTTGGTGACATACTGGTAGAGCTGTTCGGTAAAAGCCGCTGAGGAGAACTTTTCCTTCACCCTGGCTCTCCCAGCCAGTCCCATTGTGGCTTTTAAGGAAGGTTCGTGGATGAACTTTTCCATCGCTTCTGAGAAGTGCACTGGGTCAGGCTCACAGAGAAACCCTGTGACGCCGTGGACGACGGACTCCAAGGGCCCACCCGAATTCACAGCAATGACTGGGCACTGCATGTACATGGCTTCTAAAGGGACGATGCCGAAGTGTTCATTGCTTGGAGTATAAAGTACACAGGTACAGCCGTGGAGGAGTGCGATTTTCTGCGTGTCTGAGAAAGACCGCAGGAAGGTCACACACTGTCCAAGGTCAGACTGCCGGACCATTTCCTTCAATTCCTCATAGTGTTCCACATTCTCCAGGACTCTTTCGTCGTAACCACCTGCCATGATTAGATGAACCTTGTCCCAGTCCTGGGATGTCAACCTTCCACGTAGTTCTCCTAGGGCTTCCAGTGCCAAAGTCAGATTTTTCTTCCTTTCGTATCTGTTGATGGAGAGGAACAGGTATTTCTTCCCCTCAGGGACGAGGTCACTGAGCTTTTCGGGAACAGCGGAGTCAAAGCTGGTGACATTCAGAGATGGGTAGAGGACATCGGGGTCTATGTGGGACAGGGACTTGAACGTTTCCTTAAAAACAGCAGCTGTAAACTGGCTGTTGACCAAGATGCAGTCCGCCATGCCTGTGGTGTATTCCTCTATCCAGTCAATCGGGGCCCTGTACAAGCGTTTCAGAAAAGAATCTCTCCTGGTGAGAAGCAGATCTGGGAAGTGACAATAAAACAGGATCTTCTTGCGCCGTCTGGCCAGCTTGAGGACTGGGATGCAGGCAGACACCTAGCCGAAGCAAAAATCAACAGCAGATACAGACTGGTCAACTCAACTGCAACCAAGTCAAACGCACGCCCACCCACCCTGCCTGCTGGTCTGCGGGACTGTCATGGGCAATGCCTGATTCTGCACTGTGTTCCTCTGGGCTCTCATCCAGTACAATGCCTGGGGTATGGAAGGCTTGGACCCATCTGCTGGCTGTGTGCTAAATATTTAAAGCTGCAAGTCCAATGGTTTCCTCTAGAACAGCACAGTCCAGTGGAAATAAGCATCGAGTAACCATATGACAAAATTTTTTAAGGGTGAAATTTAGAAAAAATACTTATCTAGAACATTATCATTTCAAAATGTATCATTATCAAAAAAGTTAATGAGACACTTTACGTTCTCTTTTTCTACATTAAATCTTTAAAACCAGATGTGTGATTTACACTTACACCGAATCTCGGCTCAGACTAGCCACATTTCAAGGGCTTAATAGCCACAGGGGCCTAGAGGCTCTCCTACTGGACAGGGCGGCTCTAGCATGTTTCTCCTCCCAAGGAACTGGGGCGCAGGCTCTGGAATGAAGATTGCTGGCTGTGTGACCATGAGCAAGTAATCTTACCTCCCTCTGTGCCTCAGTGTTCTCTTCTGTAACATGGTGACAGCTGTAGTTCAAAAAACCCCTGGATTGTTTTGTGATTGCTAAATGTACCGGTATATGTAAAATACTTCAGAATTTAGCACGTAGCATGTGCTCAATAAATGTTAACCATAACCGATACTAAGCATGCTGGCATCACTAGAGACGTTCTTGTTCGGTAATCTTTACAAGTTACTTCATCTCTAGCTCACTGACCGCTTGAAGAATCCTGCCAGATTTACCAGAAGCTTTGTAGAAAGTAGCAGATCTGGTACAAAACCGAGGTCTCCTACTCCCAAGCTCAGGTTTTTTTTTCTATTCACTAGTCTCAGCTGCCTCACCCTTAATGACTAGCTACAAATGCAGGATGTTTGGAAATGTCCACATTTCTCAAAAAGAAACAGCTCCTGGACAAGCAAGGAGGATCAAACTAACTCAGGAATAATAAACACACACACAAATACAAATGTGAAACCATTTCCACCTATCCATTTGGCAAAGATTAAAACGGTTCATAGCATCCATTGTGCACAAGAGCATGGAATTAACAGGCTCTATCATACCCTGTGGAGAGCAAAATGACACAACTTCTTTGAAAGGCAAATTTGGCAATAGCTATTGACATTTAAACTCCTGGACACTATTCCTAGGAAGTTACTCAAAGAACATGTTGACAGAAGTAGCGAAAAGGTACAAGGATGTCCATTACAATACTGATCTATTTGCAAAAAACTGGTCACAATGAATGTTCTTTAACAGGAGAATGTACAAATTATGGGCAATTTCTGGAAGGATACAGGAGAAACTGCTAACAGTAGCTATCTTTAGGGAGTGTAACTGGGATGGGACTTTTATATTACACTCTTTTATACTATTGGAATTTTTGTTCTCAGTAAATGTTTTTTTTTTTTTTTTAATAAATTACTTTGGGGGAAGAAAAAGCGTAGAGTCCAAAGTAGCTAGAGCCCGGATGCAAGTGGACATTATTTACGGAGGTAAAAAAACTCTTAACGGGGAGCCATATTAAAGCTTTAACAGGGGCATGACATGTTTCGCTTGGTGTTTTTAACACGGCACTGCTGATGAACGAGGTGGCCTGTCAGCAAAAGCTATAGACAGTGAGATGCACGTGGCCCGGAAGTCGTCAATTTACGCAAAGAGGGGAAGACCTAAGAGTTACTCAGAAGTAAAAGGTGACGTAGGGTCGAGTTCTAATGCGTGCGTTTCTTAGAGCAGCCCCAAGACCTATCTACTTCAGGATCGCCCGAGAGCCCCGGCGAAAATGCGGATTTCTGGGCCGCACCTCAGGCTCCAGGATGAAAGCTTCTGAGGGCGGGGCCCGGTACCAGCGTGCGACTTTAATGTGTCCACACTACTCGAGAACCAGTCTCACTCCCGGTTCTCCTCTGTCCAGATCAGTTCCGAGCTCCCCGAACCGCAGGCCGGGAGAGTTCACGAGGGGCCATGCAGAGCGCCCTCCCTAGCCGGAAAAGGAGGCGAGGCGAGGGTCGGGCGTGGCCGCACTCGTGGCCGCCTCACCTGGTCGCACACGACCACGTCGAACTCCTCGTCGCCGAGGAACAGCACGTAGAGCGCCAGGAAGATCATGCGTACGTAAGCGCAGACCGCGGCGCCGCGGCCGCCCCAGCCCAGGCTGCGCGGGAGCCAGTCCCCGGCGCAGCGCACCCGCAGCTCGCGACTGTCCGCGAAACTGTGGTCGGGATCGTAGTGAGCCGTCCACACCTTGACGCTACATCCGCGCGCCTGCAGCGCCAGCGCCGCATCTAGCACCAGCCGCTCGGCGCCGCCCACGCCCAGGTCCGGGTGCAGGAACAGCACGGACGGGCTGGGACCAGGATTTTCGTCTTCGTCCAACCTCTCCGCCATGGTCGGGCAGCCGCGCCAGCGCCCCGCTCCCTACCGGGCCCCCGCGCATGCTCCTTCCGGGCTCCCAGCGGGCCTCTGCGGGCCGACCGCGCCTCGCGGCGCCTGCGTCGGTTAGGCCACATCAGCGCAAAGCTGCGGGCGCCCCGTGTCTGCCAGAAGAGATTTCCCGTCTGACCGTAGGTATAGCCTCCCTTTGGAAGGGATAGGACTCTCTGAAGGACGCTGCGATTCAACGGAAGGAGGCGGAAGGTCTGTGCTTCCCACGCAGAGGCTGACCAAGTCGCCTGTAACAAAATTTATACAGGCATATGGTGGGACAACTCAGGCGTCCCTGGAGCCGGCGAGGACCCTGCGAGAGGCCTGGGGGCGGGGCCTGAGCCAGCCGCTCCGGCCGCCGGTCCTTGGAGTACTCCACCGACCGCTTCTTGGACGTCAGTGTCAGCCTCCGGCGCTTTCCAGTCTCCAGCATGGTACGGCGGCCCCAGCCTTCCCTCTTTGCTCTCGCCTCACCTCTTCACCATGACAGTGGCCTTCCGCCTTGCCGTCCTCTTGTGGCGCCCTTGTTTTCCCCAGCCTCCCCTGCAGGTGCTGGGCTCGGGAGTCAGGGCCTGGGGTCGGGGGGCGTGCCGGGGCGCTCATCCGCCTGTCCTCTTGTGTCTCTCTGTAGCCTGGTCCGACCCCCAGTGGCACTAATGTGGGCTCGTCGGGGCGCTCTCCCAGCAAAGCAGTGGCCGCCCGGGCGGCCGGATCCACGGTCCGGCAGAGGTAAGGACCCCCGCGACCCTCTGGCTGTGGGCTCGGAAAGATGGGGCCCAAGAATTCGCTGGTCCGGAGGATGAGACCCCGGGTAAAAAGAGTCACAAGGGCAAACCGAGCCTCAGGTGACGTGGCCGTAGGTCTTCTGTGTCTCGAGAGGGAGGCAGTGTTTTCTCCGAATTGCTCAGTTTGGGGCACCTCTCTTGCAAGAGGAAAGCTAACAAACTGGAGTGGGATTAGAGACAACTTTGAGAAAACTGGTGTCATTAAACTTGGTATGTCTCGACCTAAGCTTTGTGGTCACATTTTCATCTGCAGGTCCCATCACACTCAGTCCAATATGATTTGTCTGATGCACAACTCAGTCTCTTTTCATCCTAACTTTCGCCCCAGTTTTCTTTCTCTTACTTTCATCCAGCACTACTACTATACATTCATTTCCCCAAGGCCAAAACTTCAGGGTTGTTGTGGGTTTTTCTTATGCTCTCTGTTTAGCCATTTGTAGGACCCAATGGCACATGAAAAGCTTCTCATCAGTTGTTTCCTTTTTCATGTCCACTGTTCCAGTTTAGCCCGAGTTGTCTCATCTAGACGTTTGCATTTCCTGGCTAAGATTTAGGTCATTTCCACTCCAGTGTGCCCTCCCCTCTGATTCTGTCACACATCTTCATAGTTTCTATCTCAATTTCTTGTTGCTGAACCTAAAAAAAGGGGGGGGATGGACACCAATGATCTTGGTGTTGTTTCAGCCCACCTGCCTTTCCTCCTCTCTGGTGATCCAGCAACAGTGAACGTATTACTGTTGAACTCACTAGATGACCCCCCCACCCCACTTCTGTTTATTCTGCAAAACTAAGCTCCCCGGTTCTTGAGGCCTTCCCTGACTTGGAAAGCAGCAGCAGCTGTGAGTCTTCTCTTTTGCTTCCAAAGCATTTTGTTCATGGGGTTATAATAGAATTCATGTTTCCACATTTATCTCTTTTATTAGATTTTGACAGAAATGACCCATCATCCATATCCAGCTCTAAGACCTGACAGAATAAATGATGAATAAATGAAGGAATCAAGCCACCCCATAGTTTTGGGATTTTTGAAAGAACCATAGGGTAGAGGAAGAGGGAGGCAGTTACACAGTGGCCACAAAGAATGGGTAAAATAGACCTCTAATAGAAACTTAAGACATTAAATGGCCTCTGTTAACTTCTACTTGGCTTTCCAGTGGAGGAATGGGAGATATTTTGAATACATTTGTTATTTCCAGGTACCCTGATTATCAAATCCTCTGCATTGTCCCATGTGCCTGTAGGTGTAAGAAATCTTAAAGAGCCTAGACTGATTTCTTTGGGGCTCATGTAATTCCAGGAGAATTTGAGAACAAGCACTGCAGTTGGGAGGCTGTGGGAATAGGGGAAAGTGCATGGGTCCTAGTCCTGGCTCAGCTGATGACGTAACATGTCCACACTGGGTTTACCATCTAGCTCAAGTTCCTTTTTATGACCAAGGAGGAAAATTTCAGGTACCTACCTCACAGCTTAAATGATGTATAGCCTTGTGGGTGAAGGCTCTTGTAAGTGTATGAATTGCTGTGTAAATCCCTGTACAATTATGTTTACTATTTGCCATCAGTCATCTCATAGAAACAGCCATACACATGGACCGATGAGTTCCTGGGCCATTAATCAATGTGTCTGCACTAGAGTTTGGGCTAAAGGCCATGGCAGGGGGACGTGGAGATTATGACCACAGTTGGAGGGGCAGTGAGAAGAGATGGTGCAATAGGGTTTTCACTTCTAGTTTCTCCCTGCGTGCCCTGGTGGATGGCACAAGTGCTGTTGGGCTACTTCCATGTGCCCGGGCTGCCTGCGTCACGCAGCTCATCTCACAGACCTGGATCCCCGGTGCACTTTTTCACATCCTACTTCTACCCAAGATCTATGGTTTATCAAAATAGTGAATATATTCAAAATAGTGAAATATATCAAATAAATATTGTCAAATATATCAAAAATGTCACATATATCAAAATAGTGAAAACAAATTACAAAGTAATATTTTATAAAATGTACACTCCATTTTAGGACCTGGATTCCAATGAATCTCTTTTTGGAGAGATTTTTTATTTCTTTTGTAGCATATGCAGTAACTTAAAATCATTTTAAAGTAGTCATTTTAAAATTAGATTATCTGGATTCAGGGTTTTTTAAGCAGAGGTTTATTACTTGACTTCACAAAAATACATGTGAAGAGAAAGTGAAATTCATGAGGCACCCATATACGTGTGGGCACGTGGATGGGCTCTGGAGTCAGAGCTGGGTTCACTGCCGAGCTGGGCTGCCTGCTGGCTGTGTGGTCCTAGACACTTTACCTGACTTTTTATGAGCCTGTTTTCTTCATTTTTCATTGGAAATGGCAACTGCTTTCTGGGTGGTTGTATTCATTAGCATATGGTGGGTACTCAGTCCTTAGTGGTTATCACAATCAATGGAGTAAAAGCAAGAATTTGAGGGGTCTAGCAAAGAAAGTTTTTTTTTTGGTGGGTTTTTTGTTTTGTTTTGTTTTTCTTTAACGTATGTTTCAATGCTACGGTAAGGGCTTCTGAGAAAAAGCTTTTTGTAATATTTCTTTTCTTCCAGAAAAAATGCTAGCTGTGGGACAAGGAGCGCGGGGCGCACGACCTCAGCAGGCACTGGGGGCATGTGGCGATTCTACACAGAAGACTCACCTGGGCTCAAGGTGTAAGTGTTGGGGAGCAGACCCTGTGTTTCTGTTGAGTGTCACGCATCTGTGGGGCAGTGCGGTGTCTTGCACCAGGGGCGTTCGCTCTGATGACACGTACGTACACGATAGGTTCGTTCGTGTCAGGTGGGCTCGGTTCGGTTTGTCTGCGTATCATTTAGTTTAGAGCCTGGAATAACAGCCCCATGGATTGAGTGAAAGCAAGGGAAAAATCTTCATGTCGCTGTGTCAGAATAAATGATGGGAACAGAGAGAACTGGAGGGAAACTGCTCTTAGATGAAATTGCTCTTCATCCGGTGGTCTTGTCCCACGCCGAGAAGTGGGAGTAACCCCTTGAATTGGAGTCGGATGATTTTTCAAAGCCCTCCTGGAGGCTCAAGCTGTATTCTTACAGCCTAATGGGAGCGTCCCTATCAGGCTGTTCCCCAAAGTCCTTCGGCCCCCTTTGCCTTTGGTGGGTGGCGGGTGAGCCTGGAGGGTGAACATAAGCACCGTCTTTGGTTCTTCAGTCGGGAGCGCTCGTTACGTGATGGGAAGCGGGCCTCCAGAGTCGCCAGGCCTCGCCCGCCTCCCTCCCCTGGTTTGTGGCGCCCGCGGCAGAGCTGCTCCCACCGGTCCCACCGGTGTCTTCGTGCGAGGCTCCGGGACAGCTCCGCTTACAGCTGTTTCCTGCTTAAACCCGGGGGCCGAGGAGGTGCCGGAAGGACGCACTCGCGTTCACAGCGCCCCTCTGCTCACGGGCCGTTGCGTGGAGGTGGAAGCCAGCCAGGCCGGAGCTGCGTCTTCTGCCTCGGCCGTCCCATGTTCTCTCCACACTGCTTGTCTGGTGGAACGAGACCAGATGAGGTTTATTTGGGTTAGTTTAATTAACTCATCGCTTGCCCGGGATCGCAGATGTAGTTGACGAAGGCTTCCCTAGAATTCCTGAGATCTGGCTTTAATGAGAGATTTTTTTACTGTTCTGTTGAGGACTTGTAAGGTAGGGATGAGTTTAGGAAATCATTCCCGGGGTCGGGGTTTGTGAGTTGGTGGCATGAAAAAGCTTTTGGTCTTTGTTTCAAGGTACCCTTTGTGCGTATTGCAGAGAGAAATTGTGAAGCCCTGGCCCCTCAGGGTCTCCGGGGGCCTCACTGCGTACTCCTCTCAGTCAGGTGGTCAGACCTGCTCTCCGGGGCCCTGTGCTGTCGGCCGGCCGGTTGGCTGGCTGTGCTTCCTGCCTCAGCCCTCCTAGGACAGAAGCTGTTCCTTGAAGTGTCGTAAGCCACAGTTTATCCTCAGTAAGAGACATGTTCTTGATGAAAAGACGAAGTTGGGAATTGGTATCCACAGAGCCACATCTTGGAGCTTGTTGCTGGTTCTCAGGACTTAGAAAAAATTTTTTTTCAGGCCGATAATAGCATTTCCTGGGAGCTTACTATAAGCCTGAATTGTGTTCGTATGAACTTATTTAGTACCTCAACAACCCTATGGGAGAGGCACTGGGATTATCCCCATTTTACAGATGAGGAAAATGAGGCTCAGAGAACGTAAGTAATGGGACCACAGTCCCCGCTCACAGGTGACTGAGCTGATTCCCGAATTCCAGCTCCCTTGGAGCTGCGCCCTCAGCTTCATGCTCTGTGTCTCCTGTTGCTCTAACGTTGCACCAAAGGAGAGGGTGTCATTAAGTGTAACTCCATGAAGATTACTTCCTGTGTGCTTTTAAATTTGTTTACTCCCATAATTGTACAGATTTTGGAAGAACAGAATAGTGTAGCAAGAACTTTGATCTCTGTGCGTTGCCTGTTGGCGACTAGTGGACCCTGTTACTTCACTGCTCCATTGAGTTATTCCACTGCCTTCGCTGTAAAGATTTCTGGGGTGTTTTCTGTTGTCCACTCCCTAGTTGTATCTGGTGGGTGAAGTGACATCTTGAATTTTCCAAAACCGGTGTTGGCAGGGAGAGTCCCAAAGGAGGGGCCCGTGACATTTCATCAGAGTCAGCATTCACAGGTCGTGTGAGGTCAAGGGGTTCTCCCTTTAAGAAACCATGTACTAATTCTCAACTTGAGAAGCATTTGACTTAGGGAAGGGCTGATGAGTAAAACCTACTTCCTTCCTTTAATAAACTCAAACATGGGGTTAGATGGGAACCTTAGAGAGACAGGCATCCCGCTCAGTGGGGACCTGCGGCTCTGTCTGCTTCTGCCCGTCCCCACTCGTGCGTGCTCTCTCTCGAACACATAAGTAACATCTTCAAAGAGAGAGAGAGAGAGACGAAGAGTACATACCGAATTGGAAAACTGGAGTCCAGACCTCTCCTTTCTGTTCTGGCTGTGCGTTCTTAGGCAAGTAATAATCTCTGAGCCTCAGTTTTCCTTGTTATAAAATGAGATTAATATTTGTTTGTCCTGGGTCATGAGTTTGTTCATCAAGTGAAAACACTCTGTAATTTACAGTGTAATATGTGTCTTTCTATGCCTAGTACATACTAGTTAAACAATGAAGGTTGTCTTTAATAAATATGAATTTGAAATAATAGTTTGGTAATTGGGTTATTTGCACTTAAAGAGTTTGGGAAGTTTTTCTTTTATTTTTTATTATGGAAAATAGCAAATAATATGAAATTAGAGAGACTAGTGTCTCCAAGACATCAAGTCATTTTATTTGTATATATTTAAATACGTTTTACTAAAAGATAAGTATTCCTCCTTAAGTAATCACAGTACCATCCCCGCACCCTCAAAATATCCATAATGATACTTTGGGGAATATTATTAAATGTTATAAATGATATTCTTGGGTGAATCTTAGGTACTCCCCCTGCTTTATTCCCTCGGCAGTCTTTAGCGTTACAGCTATAATATGTATTATTACTGAAAGTAAGTGTGCCTTCTCTTCTTACTTCCAGTGGCCCTGTTCCAGTATTGGTTATGAGTCTTCTGTTCATCGCTTCTGTATTTATGTTGCACATTTGGGGCAAGTACACTCGCTCATAGATTCGGCTACATCCATCTGTCTGTCATCTGAAGAAGAAGGAAAAAACCCAACATATCTTGGACCAAAAGCATAGTGATTTTCTGTTTGTGAGAAAGAAATATTCTGTAAGCTTATTGACTTAATAAGAATTGACCTTAAGGAATCAATTTTTTTCTATGACTAATAAACTTTTTAATTGATTTATACCAAGTCTCATGGCTGATACCTGACTGCTAGGGCCTGTAGTCTCTCTGCCCTTAGATTTATAAGTATGGAGAAAACATTAGGGCGAGATTGCTTTCTTTGTTGGATTAACAGTTCCTCATATGACCATATAGTCATATAGTCACTCAAATCCAAAATACTGTAATTGGCCATGGCTTGCTTTCTTTTAGGTATTTCTGTCCTGGTGATTGTAATTTTGTGTGTTCTGTGATTATTAATGTGTGTGCCTGTGACTCCATCAGGAAGATCTGTGTTCAGAGGCATCTGGTACCCAGGGACAGAGACATTGGGATCATAAACCAGATATCTTGGATAAAATGTTTGTTCATTCTGTTCTTTGTCTCTGAAACTGTAGATAATATTTTCGCCTCTTGTCTCTCTGTGTTCTTAATTTTGTGAGTGTAGACCAGAGTTTTCCATTGATCTCTCACTAGTCGCTAAAACTGTTTTGAAAGAATTTATTTGGTAAGTTGGATTTATCAAATTAAATTTTGTTTTCATTTGGAAAATTTTAATTTGTAATAATCAGGGACAATAATTAAGGGACCTTAATAATCAGAGTGAGATACCAGCACTTCTAAACTGAGTTGATATAATTCCAACCCAAAATAAAAAAGTTTAAAGTTTCACTTAGCTTACATAGCCTTTCTGGGTATAAGCATTCACTTTCTTGTCACCCCTAGGAAACACCCAGAGTAGCTCAGAGCGCATACTCCAGGAGGCCCGGACTCTAAGCCAGGATTTCTAAAGAGAGACCCATATGAAATGCTCTAGTTGTTGAGCAGAATCACAAAATGAAGAGGTGTATTAGTTAAAAAATAGATAATTTTAAAAATCTCTTAAGTCTATTTAAGGAAAACTTCGTAGAACAGTTAAGCAGCTTCGTTAGTGTATTTCTTGAGTCCTGGCTGTGGAGTAATTTAAGTCTGGGGAACCAGGTTTAAATGATGAAAAGTACGTGTCTTTTAAACAGATTTCCTAAGGCACTATATGGGTGAGCATGCTCTTGTAGATCCAAATAAATGGCAGATAATTGGGGAAAAATAATGAAAAACTGGCTCCCTTGGATCCTGGGCGCTGCTCATCGCATGAAAAGGCAGCAGCTGTCTTCATTTTGAAATTCAGGGGAAAGAAGTCAGTTTCCCTTGGAAGAAGTTAAAGATTTAATGGGATTTTTTGTTCTTTCTGATACTCAGGTTGATGGTTCCAGTAACAGCTAAAAGTTAAGTATTTAATTTGCAAATGAAATCTGTTCCTCTGTCCAGAAGGGTGTCTTTTTCTCTGGGGGAGATGCTGAAGCCACTTGGAGGAGCTATTTGGTCTTGGGGTACGTTCTCTTCCGGGCAAGACACTGCCTGTTAGCCCTGTGTGCCTCGCTGTGGTCTCCAGGGGACTGACGGCCAAAAGTCATGGGGTTTTTGGAGCTAGTGATTTATAGGGAAATGCTAATTTTCAGGGGCAGAGCAGGGAGATGCTTCATTCAGCAGAAAGAAAATTGGTGGTTGGGCATAAAATTGTACAACATCTATTATGTTACGTAGCTGCTTTTGGCTCTGACGGTACAATGCAAATCCCGTAGCTGAGAATCTCAGTGTTCAAGCTGTTCCTTTCTCTTTTCTTCCTCAGTTTGAAAAACTGGGCTAAAATACACATACCACAAAATGCACCATCTTTGCCATCCTTAAGCACGTAGGTCAGGGGTATTGAGCACGTGGCGTGTTGTGCAGCCATCACCACTGGCCATCTCCAGAACTCTACATCTTGCAAAACTGAAACTCTAAACCCGCCAAATAAAAACTCCCCTCTCCTCTCTCCTCAGCCTGTGGCAACTACCGTTCGACTTTCTGTCTCTGAATTTGACTTCCTCAGTACCTCCTATGACTGGAATCATGGTATGTTGCCCTTTTATGACTGGCTTATCCCACTTAACATCATGTCCTCAGGATTCATCCTTGTAGCATGTGTCAGGGTCGTCAGCCTTTGAGGTCAGCCTTTTTAAGGCTGAATGACGTTCCATTGTATGTATATACCACCTTTTGTCTTCCTTTCTTTTAAAATAGAGATTTCTAGAGTGTTACTTCTTGAGCCCTAGGGGACCATAAGCCATTCATAACAATTCTGAAAGCCTAACAAATTAGATCTTTACTTCTATTGTCTACCTTGGCCCAGAGAATTCTCAAACCCCCTTCACTTGGGCTCGCATTCTGTCCCCTTGAGTGGCTATCAGCCAGCACGTGCTAAGCAGAAGTGCTGAGTGATTACAACTGGGAAGATGAATTATAACTGCAGTGTGGGCTGAGCCTTTTAAATCATTGGGGAAAGGGCCCAGGGGTCCCTGAGACTAGTGAGGGACGGAAAGACGAGGCTCCCTGGGTCCAATAGCAGCCTGAACACATTCCAGTAAAACTGGGTGAGAGCTCTGTTCTTGGGAGAGGGGGTACCTGCCAGAGCTTTTGTTTCCACACCTAGCTCAGTCTAGACTCCAGTTTTTTTTTCCAGGTGCTGATGTCCTCATAGAAAGAACTGAAAAAACATTCTGAAATGTTACAAGTGTTGGCATCAAGTTAAAATGGAGGAACATGTCTACAAAGCTGGCTTTATTCAACAGAAGATCCTGTACAGTATGTGGAGTTTCTCTGTGCACGGTGTCCTGCTCTTGATTCCTGCAAAGCGCTATGCTGCAGGAGGAGGGCTCAGGCCAGGACCAAGTCTGCTGGGCTCTGGGGCCACTACTCGGACGTCCAAAGTTAGTGTGCTTACTAACCCATCTTCCAGACATGGCGGTGTACCGACCTGGGTTCACCCACTGGGCCTGCAGTTTGCCAGTTGGGAGACTGTGGTTGACTCCCTTCCTTCCTCTGTTCTCCTCTCGTTTGTCTTTCATGTCACTGCCCATGGGTATGATGATTCCCAGATCCAAGAGTGCCTCGTTAATTAGCTAATGTTAACAGGTGCTTCGCTGCTTCTTTTTTTAAGATTTTATTTATTTGAGAGAGAGAGAGAGCACGAGAGAGAGATCAGGAGCAGGGCAGAGGGAGAGGGAGAAGCAGGCTCCCTGCTGAGCAAGGAGCCCAATGTGGGACTCGATCCCAGGCCCCTGAGATCCTGACCTGAGCTGAAGGCAGAGGCTTAACCAACCGAGCCACCCAGGCGCCCGAGTGCTTATTTTCAATAATTTCGGAGGTGGAGGTTTCTTATTGAATCAACAAGTGAATGAATTGACTACTTGCCCTATTTTACACAATAGGAAACAGAAGGTCCAACCACCCAGCTTGTAACTCCAGGTCTGGGACCTACTGTAGTAGGCTCATTGAGCTGGAACCTGCCGTCGGCTCCAGGAGGCGGGACAAAATGAAAGGGGCAAGCATGTGATGATCCTGGGTGGGTGGGCCATCAGATACTGGTGTGGCAACCCCCTCATCCATCCCTGAGGTGTCACCAGCAGGGATCTGCGAATCTACAGCGAGGGTACACCTCTGTGACACACCAGGGAGCCAGGAAACATTGGTGTTAATGCCCCAGGCACCCTTTGCCCTGCTTGATGGTTTAGGGGAGTGGTGAGGTATTCCCACAGATCTCTGACCCTGCTGCAGGTTTGTTAGTCTGATCCAGCTCACTGCTCCTCCTCGTTTCCTCCTTCCCCTCCCCTCCTCCCACTTCTCCTTTTCTTCTTTCTCCTCTTTCTCCCCACCCTCCTCCCCTTCCACCCTCCCCTTGCTCTCTTCTGTTCTACACAGCTCAGATTCCTGGGCTCTCGTGTGTAAAGAAACACAATCGTCCAAGGAAAGTTATTAAAAAATAATTCTGATTTTCCCCTATACTTTTCCAAGTTGTTGTGGGTTGAATTGGATCTTCCCAAATTGCTATGTTGAAATCCTAATTCCCAGTACCTCAGAATGTGACCTTATATGGAGACAGGGTCTTTGTAGGGGGAGTCAAGATAATTGAGGCTATTACCATGGTCCCTAATCCACGGGACTTGTTCTTTTAAGAAGGGGAGATTTTTTGGGGGGAAAAGAAAGGCAGCAGATGGGGATGGGATGAGATTTGGACATACAGACATACAGGGACAACCTCATGCGAACTTGAAGACATCCATCAACATCCATCAACAAGCCACAGACAGGCCTGGAACAGCTCTTTCCCTCACAGGCCTCAGAAGAACCAAACCTGCCAACACCTTGATTTTTGCACGTCCAGCCTCCAGAGCTGTGAGACCCTACAGCCGCCCCATTGTGCTACTTTGTAGGGCAGCGCTAGCAAACCAGTACACGAGTGTATGAAAGGGGAAGCCAATCTGTAACTCAGCAATGCTTTTAAACATCGCCCCCCCCCTTCATATCTTCCTAGTCTTTTTCGCATCTGCAGCAGCTAGGGAACCTCTCTAAACTCTGAAATCCCTTCCCTGCTACTAGCAGGAATGACTTATTTCTCTAACATCTCCTTCTTGTGGAGCTAAGAAATCAGTGGGCTCTGATATCCTAAGCTTAAGGAAGGTGATGCCCCAAGTCTGAAACACAAAAGTTTTGGGTCACCAGCAGTGGATAAACCTGGCCTCTGCTTCTGTACAAGGTGAGAACTGTTTCCATCTAGTTCTACCTGGAGACTTGTTCATCTCGTGACCAACTGAGAAGAGCCCAGTGTTCTGACTCAAGAGACCACACAGGAGATCTTGGTTGGTGATAAATTCTTGACAGGGAATTTGGTAGTGAGCAGAGCTTGCTTAGCAGAGTGGATGGCATTCCTATACCAGCAATAACGCCTAGACCGGTGGAGACCTGGCACCGCCAGCCAGGATTTGGTGATATACACAACAGATCGGGATCTAGATTCAAGTTTTCACTTATGTATGTTCTCCTTGGGTCCCTGGTCATTGGGATGAGAAGAGTTGCACAGCAGGCTAGACACTGCTAATTTTAGAAAGGTATGTTTGCAAGGTTGGCCCTTGACTGGTGGTCTGGAAACTTGGCATTCAAGCTGTTCCCCAACTCGTAAGGCTGATTGACAATGTGATTTATCCTGTACACCAGCTTTCCTTCTGAGAGTCTGGAATTTCAGTAGTTGCCAAGCAGAAGATGCCTATCACACTACTACCAGTAAAGTCCTTGGCAGTGAGTCTTCAATGGGCCTCCTGGACAGAAGCATCGCACAGTACTGCATCCTTTGGTGCTAGAGAAAAGACCATGCTTGACGTGCCCCTCGCAGGAGGGACGGAGAGTAGGAAGCCTGCCCATGGATTTCTCTAGACTACACCCATGTCTTTTTTTCTCTGATGAACCTACTGTGTATCCTTTCACTGTAATAAACCCTAGCTTTGAGTATGACTACATGCTGAATCCTGCGAGTCTTTCTAGAAACTGCAAGCACCTGGGTGGTCTTGGGGATTCCTGAAACAGTCATGATGTATGAGCTGTTGGATTGTGTTTGTTAATATCAATACTCTCCAGTTCAACTGCCATTTGTCAAGCTTTTCCATCATGCCCACTACTCTAGGTATCTTGGCAGGTAGCAACTTCTTTACTATTTTGAGGGACCCATGGCAACTCATTTTAGAGGTGAGAAAACAGGCCCACAGAGATGGTGTGACTCCCCCAAAGTCTTGGAGCCATTGACCACCTAGCAGAGCTGGGAACCCCAGGCTGTCTGCCTCCATGTTGGGGTGACCAACTGTCCTGGTTTGCCTTCCACTGAGGCATCTCCTGGGACATGGCACTTCGAGTATGAAAACTGGGATGGTCTGGGGACAAACCTGGATCACTGGTCACCTTACTTTGAGTCTTCAGCTGTTTTCTACTCTATCTGAAGACTTCTATTTTCCTACAGCAGAGTTTGTCCCCTTTAGGAGGTGGGCATAGTTTTATTTTTTTTTAATTTTATTATTTTTTAAAGATTTTTATTTATTTATTTGACAGAGAGAAACACAGTGAGAGAGGGACACAGAAGCAGGGGGAGTGAGAGAGGGAGAAGCAGGCTTCCTGCTGAGCAGGGAGCCTGATGCGGGGCTCGATCCCAGGACCCCGGGATCATGACCTGAGCGGAAGGCAAATGCTTAATGACTGAGCCACCCAGGCGCCCCAGTGGGCATAGTTTTAGTTCCAAATTGGAAGAGCCACACACCTGGCCTTTCAAGGAGAACAATTTCCCGATTCCTTCCCGGAGCATCAGACACTGGCCCTCCCAACCCGCTGGGCTGCGTCTGCTCCTTCCTCTTCTCCACCAAGCCCCTCCACCCCCCCTGCTCTGCCCACCACATTTTTTAGCATTACTGGTTTTAATTTCCTTTACCATCCCCTTTGCAAAAACTTCTTTCCTGATTTAATCACTACTTCTCTTAATTCAATTTCATTCTCTTGATTGTCATTAAACTCCCAGAATTGTTTCTCCAAAGAATTTAACGGCGAGGCCCTCTGCTTAGAAATTAATTGTCACCATTTCGCCTTCAAACACAGGTACTTTCTTATTTCTCTTCAATTATCTCCCAGAGAAAGGGAAGTGACCATCTTTCTCGGGGCCTCTCTGAGGACAAACACTGCTGGGGGCTGCCTTTTGAGAGAGAGAGAAAGAGAGAGAGAAAGCGAAGTCTGTTAAATTTTTCTTACACTTTCTACTGACTCTAATCTCAGGATCTGAGAGTAGCCAGAGAGCCCCAGGCTCCTCAAGGGCTCAGGCTGTGAGCAGGTGGAGCGAAGCCTCCAGGAGAGGCAGCCCAGCCTTGAGACATGACGGCTCTCTGTCAAGAGGGGTGTGGGACGGTGCAGAAGGGCAGCAGGGCCTGGCTCTGGCCTCACGCATCCTGCCCAGCCGGGGTCTCTCGGAGGAACTAAGGCTGTAGCTCAAGGGACCAGAAACACTGAGGGCTAGAATTTCCCCTCCCTGGAGTGTCGCTGTAGGGACACAACCCCCCACCCCCGCCCTGTGCCCCACGCTCCCACTGTTCCCTTCTGTTCTCAGTACAGCAGGCCTTTGACCTTGAACAGACAGCCCCAGCCTTCAAACTCTGTTTTTGCCAGCTCTGTCACCCCTGAATCTCCTCTGTTTTTGTGTGCAAACCTCGAAAAAAAGTTGCTAGGGGAGGAGGGATGATTCCAGCGGGGCCTACGACCAGCTGCCTGTATGATCCAGTCGCTACCCCTCCTGCCCGGCCGCGCTCTGAGACTCACCCAGCCTGGCACCTGGGAGCTGGGTGCACCCAGGATCTCGGGGCTTGGCTAACCCTGAGCCTCGGTTCCCTCGTCTGCAGATATTCAGACACCATACTCTGTGAAAGGGATGTAGACCTACTTTCCCATTATGTCAGGGCGAATGAAAGAATTCAAGTCAAGCATTCAGCACAGTGCCTGGCAGGTAAGTAGCCTTCAACAGCAAGTCGTATTCACAACGAGTAACATTTGGTTCCAGAGGTTGTAGAATCCCCAACTTTTAGTACCAAAAAGAAAATTCCAATTCCAGGTTGCCTGGGTGGCTCAGTGGGTTAAAGCGTCTGCCTTCGGCTGAAGTCATGATCTCAGGGTCCTGGGATAGAGGCCCGCATTGGGCTCTCTGCTCAGCGGGGAGCCTGCTTCCTCCTCTCTCTCTGCCTGCCTCTCTGCCTACTTGTGATCTCTCTCTCTCTCTGTGTCAAATAAATAAATAAATAAAATCTTAAAAAAGAAAATTCCAATTCCAATCTCCAATTTGAATCTGAAGTCATCTGTTTGGTCTCTGCTTGGATGCCTCCTGAGATGGGGAGCTCACTGCTCTTTGGGAATTCCTGCCTTCTTTGGGCCATTCTGTAGATGTCAAGCCAGAGCTCCATTTACAGGTCTGATGTGCTTAAACTTTCCAATTGCAGGGAAGAGGATGCCTTTCCTTATTCAACAATAACGCAGGCTGGGGAGAACAGGACCAAATGATTGTTTGGAGGATAATCTAGCAAATAACTCTATGACATACTCTCAGGTGAGGGTTCCAGACTCCAGACTCCCCCCTTTCCTAGTTCCTGGGACTCTAGGGCAGCTGAAGATGAGGTTGGGACTGAGAAGGAGCCCAGCTAATCCAGGCACATTTTATAGACAAGGCCTGAAAGATCCCCAAGGAATCTTTGAAATCACCCTTTTCTTGGGTTCACGAGCACTCATAAATGATACCATCTATTCCTGGTTATTCATGCTCATTAAATGTCAGAATAAAAGAGTGTAGAGCTCACGAGGGGCCCCGTCCCTATTACTCTGGGGCCGCTTGGCTGCATTTATGAAGAGAAGTCGCTGGGATGTTTAATATAAGCTCCCCGATTTGTCTAATAAAATCCTCCCACGTCTGATGTTACCAGCTTTGTGTCACACACTCTTGTGCTACTGGGACAGTACCAGAATGTATTTTAAATCCCCATTGTGTCTACTTAATTTTTATTTAAAGGAAATTATTTTCACCATTTAAGGCAGATTTTCTAATGTAAATGTACCTATATACTTAGGAGTGAGGAGTTACAAATATGTTGTCACACGCACCAAGACAGCAAGGGAATGATTTAAGGATAGCGCGGTATAGGAAGGAGCGACTGCTCATTCATGGCTCAATTAATCTACTCATTGTAGACTCATACTGTTCTTCCAAGACTTAAGATTTGTACAGCAGTGGATTCACATTTCTATGATTACATAAAGCTGAATTTATTCTCATCTAATGCTCATTTGATTTCATTGTATTTTAGTGACGTATTTTATATAGGTTTCTAGAAGGTTTAGATTGGGTCTTAGAACTTCATTTGGCCAATCCTTCCTGTTACAGATGAAAACATTGAGGCCCAGAGATGTCAAAGGATTTGCCCATGATCACACTGGTGGTAGTGAGCACAGGGCTGGGATTCCAGCCTAGATTTTACACAGTCAAATGTACTGCTCTTTCTACCATAGCAGGAATCCCTTACTACCCGTATATGTGTCTGGCTTTCACGAACACACGCGCACACAGAAATATGTTGACGATAAGGGCGTCTGGCTGTAATGTTTGTCAGCATTGACCGCCAGAATTTTTGGGGTCCAACTGCTGCTTCTGTGGCTGTTCCCTTGCCTCCCTCTCTTGAATTCCAGCTATCGCTGTGGGGGGATAAAAAACAGACAAACCCTGAATTAGAACAGCTGGCCTTCAAGCCAGCCATCACTTTACCTCTCTGGTCCTCAGTTCCCTCATGTATAAAATGGAGTTACTCCCCCCCCTCCCCCCGTAACCGTCGTATCTGTCATATGGGATGCAGATGGTACTGGTTTAGAACTCACCCCAGGTGTAGTGAGATGAGCTTCTTTAGTGATGCTCATGGTTCCTCATCCTCTTGCTTGAGATCCTGTTTATTTTGAATTAATCCAGCTGGTGAATCAACCTGTTATCACCCAGGTGCTGCCCGTGCCTCGGGCCCATTGATGAGGAACCACAACCCCCTTTCCTGGATTTCCCTTCGTGGGCACACAAAGCATCTATACATGTGTTGCAGACTTTATAGAAGACTCAAGAAAACAGAGTTTTGCATGATCATGTTCCTTGTTTTCCCTTGTTAGAACACCCTTCTGTAGGGTTCACCCTAGAAGTTCCCTGTCTCGAACTTCAAAACACAGAATTACTTAGCTCATCAATGCTCTCTCATTTAGGAATTATGTTTTGCTCCAACAACAACAACCTGTAAAACAATGTCTTAAATTACAACAATTAAATTAAAACAATGTTTAAAATTTTCTCCCTTGTGAAAGGACTTTGGAGATAGACATCCTAGGGCTGATGCCATAATCTCATCAATGTCTTAACCTGTTGTCTTTCTGTTTTGCTATCCTTAGCATTAGCCAACAGTCTTCAATCAAGATCACCTCAGGACTACAAAATGACTGCTGCTGCACCAGTCATTACAACAATGTTTCAGGCAGAAAAAGATGGAAGACCAACAAAGAACCTGCCCATGTAGCCCCATTTTCAGGAAGCATTTCCAGAAGTCTTATCTATAGTTTCTTCCTTTATACCATTGACCAGAGGTAGTCATATGACCACTCTTATCTGGAAGGTAGGCTGGGAAATCTAACTTTTCAGCCAGGCACAGTGCTACCTTCAACAAAATCAGGGCCCTATGTAAACAAGAAGAGAGGAATAAACTTTGGGCAGGCAAACCAGCAATGGCTGCCACAACCCCCAGCTCTGTTCTGGGCCTCCCTTTGCATAGCCAATGACTCATTGCCTTAAAAATAAGAGGCCATCACACTGCTTTAGGGAGGGAGTGGAGTACAAGCAATGATTAGCTCTTTCATCTGCCATTTCCACTAACCATCTCTGAAAGTGGAAGGGCCAGCAGAGCAGAGAGATTTACTTCTTTCTTTTTTTTTTTTTTTAAGATTTTATTTATTTATTTGACAGAGAGAGTGAGATTACAAGTAGGCAGAGAGGCACGCAGAGAGAGGAGGAAGCAGGCTCCCTGCTGTGCGGGGCTTGATCCCAGGACCCTGAGATCATGACCTGAGCTGAAGGCAGAGGCTTTAACCCACTGAGCCACCCAGGTGCCCCGATTTACTTATTTCTTTATTCCCCCCAAAATCCGGATTTGAAATTGACCACCCTGCTTAGAACAGAAGAGGTTATGGTTGCCTTTCGTTTCCTGTTGTGCCACCCAAGGATTGTCCGAGTGTCGACATGTCTCCTAAAGCTGCCTGCTCAGCTGAAGAAAGGGGTTTTCTTTCTTTTTTTTAAAAAAAGATTTTATTTATTTATTTATTTATTTACTTACTTACTTACTTACTTATTTAAGAGAGTGAGACCAGGGGGAGGGGCAAAGGGAGAGGGAGAGAGAGAATCCCAAGCAGACTCCATGCTCAGCTCTGCGCCTGACATGGGGCTGGATCCCAGGACCCTGAGATCAAGACCTGAGCCAAAACCAAGAGCTGGGGCTCAATCCATTGAGCCACCCGGGTGCCCCAAGGAAGGGGTTTTCTGAGACAACAAGAGTGAGAGCCAAAGAGAAAAGGAGCCAAGGGGGAAGGAGAGAGGCAGTGGGGACAGAGAAAGAGGGGGTGAAAGAGGGAAGGGGGAGAGCGGAGGGGCTTTGAACGTCCAAGGCAGGACAAAAATACATTGACAGGATCGACATTAGTGAGTGACCCAAAGGCACGTACGGTGGTCTGGGCGCCGGCATCCCAGTTCTTTATTCTAGTGTCCCTCATTTCAAAGCAATATATGTATATTGAAGACTGTGTGAAACATATGGAAAGGCACAAGAAAGGATATTTTAAAAAACTGCTTTCTTGATGTATAAATGACATACACTAAACCGTCCATATTTAAAGTGTATAATTTGATGTATTTTGACACAAGTATCTATTGATGAAATCATTGCCACAATCAGCATTACATATCCATCACCCCCAAAACTTTCCTCATCTCCTCCACTCATGCCCCTGCCTGGCCACCTGTGTTCCCAACAGCAATTGCTGGGCTGCTTTCTGTCACTAGAGATGACTTTGCATTTTCTTAAACTTCATGCAAATGTATATAATGTACGTGCTCTTTTTTGCCTGGCTTCTTTCACTCAGCATGATAATATGAGGGGAAAAAAAACACCCCAAACCCAAATTATAGAGAAGTATGATTAATGATATAACATAGACCTGCCAGGATTGAGAACAGTTAATATTTAGTCCTATTTGCTTCAGTTTTCCTTCTGTTTTTTTGTTTTGTTTTGTTTTGGTTTTGTTTTTGGTAATGTCATTTATACAAAAGGTTTTTAAAATTTGTACATTTTATTGAACAGTTATAAAGCAAACCGCTGTGAAAACCCCACACAGGCCAAAAAATGGGGACTTGCACACGCTCTGTATACCCCCCCCCCGACAACTCCACCTCCCTCCCCATTCCAGATCATCACTCACCTCACTTTTGGGAAAGTCATTTTCTTGCTTTTCTTTTTGATTTTATGACCTAAGTATCTAACCCAGGGTGGCAGAGTTGAGTCACCCGTTCGTGAATTCCGTATGAATGAGATCATTCCACACGTCCTCGTCTGTGACTTGCATTTTCTCTCGTCCTGTTTGTGAGATCAGCCCCGTTGTGCTGGGTGGACATGCTTGGCTCATTTGAATAGGTGTGGAGTACTGGGTTGTATGAACACATCGCTGCGGGCCTGGCCCACACCAGCCACACCTCTTACATGCCATCAGTTTGGCCCTGCATGGGCACTCAGGCCCGGTAGCCATCACAGTCATCACCGGATAGAAATAAGCAAAATGGCCCCCACAACCCCCATCCGATGTCCTTGGGAGGTTAACCATAAATAGTCACATATGCAAATTGTAACTTTTTACAATAGGTTCTGCCTCACAGTATTCTTCTCAAGAAGCAAGATTTTCGAGAGAAATCATGAACTTTATGTCATCGTATTCGTCGGCGCAGGCTACTATAACGGAATACCCCGGATTGAGGGCTTAAACAACGGAGTGTCTTTCCATAGCGCTGGAGCCTGGAAGTCCAAGATCAAGGTGTTGGCAGGTTTGGTTTCTCTGGCAGCTTCTCTCCTTGGCTTGCAGATGGCTGCCTTCCGTCCTCACGAGGTCGTCCCTCTGTCTCCTCACTGTACCCCTCGTCCCCCTCTCTGTGCTGCTCTTCTATAAGGACCCCAGTCACACTGTGTTAGAGTCCACACTAATGGCCTCATTTTACCTTCATCCCCTCCTTAGAGGCCCTGTTTCCAAGTACGGTCCCATTCTCTCTCATGGTACTGGGGGTTAGGCCTTGAGACATGGATTTGGGGAGAAAGGCACAAGGTAGCCCACAGCAGTCATGTTGGTCTGAATACAGCTAGTTATATTCTCCACGAGAGAAAGAAAAAGCAGAGCAAAGTGGGAGGATATTTTTCAAAAGGCGGCTCCCCCAACTTCCACTCTCTTCCTCAGGCCTTCGCTCCACGTGGCTCACTGCACCTCAATGCTGTTAGACATATGCTTCTTTAAAAGATGCTCTCAGGGGCACCTGGGTGGCTCAGTGGGTTAAAGCCTCTGCCTTTGGCGCAGGTCATGATCTCAGGGTCCTGGGATTGAGCCCCGCATCGGTCTCTCTGCTCAGCAGAGAGCCTGCTTCCTCCTCTCTCTCTGCCTGCCTCTCTGTCTACTTGTGATCTCTCTCTCTGTCAAGTAAATAAAATCTTTAAATCTTTAAAAAAAATGCTCTCAGTATAAATTACATAAGAAACACAAGAAACCAAAACCTAGTTTTATATTTTGTCATGTATCAGACACATTATAATAAGAATCACTGAAGTCAGTGTTTGCAGTCTGAGACTTCAAAAATATGGTTCATGGGCACCTGGGTGGCTCAGTCAGTTAAGTGTTTGCCTTCAGCTCAGGTCATGATCTCAGAGTCCTGGGGTCGAGGCCCACATCAGGCTCCCTGCTCACTGGGGAGTCTGCTTCTTCCTCTCCCTCTGCCCGCCCCCCCACCCCCTAGTCATGCTCTCTCTCACGTGTGCTCTTGGTCGCTCTCGGATAAATAAATAAAATTTTTTTAAAAAAGGGTTCATTGCATTATTCAAGTTAAAAAAATAATGAATTAGACCTCAGACTACCCTAGCAGACAGACCAGATCAACCCTCCCCAGTCCTCTCTCCAGATGTTCTGTTTATTCTGTGATCACCGACGTGATCCTTTACCAGCACGTTCTCACGTGGTGAATGAGTAGGTCCTAATTTCCTCCCAGTGAAGTAGAGAAATAATTTGAATCCCCGTTGTATCAAGGAGATAACTGGAGAATGAAGAAAGTGAGATTCTCAAGGTCATGAGCAGGAAAGTCACAAAGCTAGGTTCCATCTCTCCGTCTGGGTCGATATGAATGCCACAGTTGCCTTCTCCCCTGAAGATGAGGTCCATCAGCAGTTTTCTGTTTAAGTTGGGGTGCAGAGGTGATAGTCATTGGAGCAGGGAGCAAGTGAAACTAGCACGATGGCCCAGAATGATCAAGAGGAAAAGGAGTTGATCAGGAGGCAGGAAGACTGGGCGGAGCTGGGGAAGTAATTTTCATCTTCTGGTAGCAGGAGTACATTTTGCTTTGCAACCGGCAGGCAGGCTGGGTTTCGCTCACTCTTTGACATCTGTGCTTCCAAGGCTTCTTTTCCCCACCATAATCCAAACTCATGGATTTTGTCATTTCATCCTTTGTACGTCGAAGAGTTGCCACGAAAGTTTAGGGGATCCCCCTGGAAAACCATCCGTGAACGATAGTTCTTTTGTGGGAAAATTTAAAAACCATTAATTTGAGTTCTTGCTTTGTTATAAAATGAATAGGGTTTTCCTCTCAAGTTAGTATTGTCAAATGTGGTAGTTTAGGTCAGGGGATGACCAACTTTGGTTGAGTATAATGCAGCCACTGCCCGTTTTTGTAAATAAAGTTTTATTGGAACCCAGCCATGCTCATTCATTTACATATTGTCTATGGCTGCTTTCTTGCTACAGGAGCAGAGGTGGATACTTGGGACAGAGACTGTATGGTCTGCAAAGCTTAAAATAGTTACTCTCTGGCTCTTTATAGAAAAAGTTTGTCAATTCTTAAGCTTGATTATAATTCCCAAATATTAGCTGCCCCTCTCTGGGGGAAGATTATACTTCCCCTTGCCACTGACTTTAGCACTGGCCATGTGACATGCTTTACCTAACTAATGAAAGTGACATGGATCACCTTCAGAAAGAATCTTTAAGTGTCAGCATGTGGTTTACCACATTCTTTCTTTCTTTTTTTTTTCTCCTCTTCCTGAAGACTGGCAATGTTCCAGATACAAACTGCTTCATTAGCTTGGGTTTGAGGGAAGATAGACTGGAAGCTGATTTTGATGGATATGTACACGGCAACTTTTCTGCAAATCTAAAATTACTCCAAAATAAAAAGCTCCAAAAATATTAAAAAAAAATAAGCAAGCTGTACATTCATGATACACATACTTCCTGTTTCAACTTGAAGCTTTTAAGGACTCAGTTCAATGTGCTATCTTATATTGGCTCCTATAACAGAGTAAGGACATTAATGGAAAAACTGGGTAAACCTGAATAAAGTTGGTAGTTTCATTAATAGTAATGTTCCAATGTCAATTTTGACAAATTAGCCTTTTATAAATTAACATTTTGCACTGCAGTTATGTGAGATGTTAACATCTGGGGAAGCTGGGTGAAGGCAGACAAGAAACCTCTGTACTATCTTTACAAAATGTTTTTTAAAATGTGAAATACAGAGACACCCTAAAAACTCTTTAAATGAGAGCAACATGGGGAGGACAAAGCCGCCTCTAGCTATAATCCAGCAGCTTTCGAGGGGCTGAAAGGGGAGGGTTGGAAGCTGGTTCATCCTCACTTGGGCTTGTCCCACAGGTCACTGACACCTTTCTCATTTTTAAAAGGTCTTTTTTTCTCTGTGTGTTTCACTTTGCATAGATTCTATTTCTACACCTTCAAGTTCACTAATTTTTTTCTGCATCCTCTAATCTACTGTTTACCCAATCCGTGCGTTTTTCATCTCAGGTGATGTGGTTTTTATCTCTAGAAGACAGAGCTGGGTCTTCTGGATATTCTCCAAGTTTACTTAACTCTTTGAACACTGGGAGTACAATTATAATACCTATTTAAGATCCTTCTCTGCTGATTCTAACATCTGTGTTAGTTCTGAGTTGGTTTTGATGGATTGATTATTTGATTGGCTTTATTATTGGTCGTGTTTTCCTGATTTTTTACAAGCCTGGTAAGCTTTAATTGTATACCTTGTTGATGTTTGATATTGTGCAAATTGTGAGTATTGTTCTGGACACAGTTAGGTACTTGGGAAACTGGGATTCCTTTGGTTTTCACTGTTAAAATCTGCCAGGCAGGTCTAGAGCAGAGCAGTCTAGGGCTGCTTGCTCCCTGCTGCTGAGGGAGGACCTTCCTGAGTGCTTTGCCCCATGCCCTGTGAATGATGAGTTTTTCAGTCTGACTGCTGGCTCTGGGCACTGCTCCCAGGCCTATGTGGGCCTTAGGCTTTATTGTCCCTTATAGTTTTGGGTGGTTCCTTCTTCCATCTCAGGTAGTTTCTCCTCATGCATGTGTTATTGATGGGTGCACAGAGGGCCCTGTGCAGATTTCTGAGGTTCTGACTCCTAGTAGCCTTGGCTCTTGGTCTTCTGCATTATAAGTTCTTGCTGCTTTGGTCCCCCTGGACTCTCAGCTCTATCCGCTCGACTCAGGGAGTCTTCCAGGTTCTGCTTCAGTTCCCTTCCTGTGCCACAGCTGGAGGACAATCATAAGATACTAAGTTGGAGCAACCACAGGGCTCCGCTCATGTGCTTCTTGGTCTCAGATGTGTTTGCCCTCCGCTGTGTGACCACTGGTGTTCTGAAAAGCCCTGCTTTATGTTTTCTCTTCTCTCTTCTCTTCTCTTCTCTTCCCTTCTCTTCCTTTCTCTCCTCTTCTCTCCTCTTCCTTCCTCCCTCCCTTCTTCCTCCCTCCCTCCCTCCTTCCTTCCTTCCTTCCTTCCTTCCTTCCTTCCTTCCTTCCTTCCTTTTTCTTGTTTCAGGCAGGAGGGTAAATCAGTCCCATTCTCCTCCTGGCTGGAAGCAGAAGTCTCCATATTCTTTTTTGTTTTCTATATTTAAATGAGATGTGCTTTTTTGTCTGTCTAGGAGATTCCTGAGGGTCCAGGACAGTTTCAAAGTGCGAGGGCTCCCTATTCTTCTGCTACCCCAAAGAACTCAAAATGCAGCCTCTCTGTGCAGACACTTACTCTCCAGAGCTAAGCTTTCTTCTTCTGATCTGTGCTTCTTAGAGCTGTACCTTTCAAGGTGGGTGGCACAAGTCTTTAAAAGTAATGAAAACAGTAGTCTGTATTGAGGAGCAAGTTCATTTGTGAAACGGCAGGGCTGAGGGAGATACCAGGGCAGATACAGAGGGGAGGCAGAGGCAGAGGCCAAGGTCACACAGATAAAGAAGCCAAAGCTGTGGGCCGAACACACCACCACATGAGAACCATGTTTAAGGAAAAGTCCACTCATCCACATGTTCCACATCTGGGGCGGAGGCGGGTACAGAATATAAGTTTGGCAAACAGAGGAACAGTCATGTATAAGAAAAGACCCACACGTGTCTGGGTAGGATGTTGACCATTTGAGAGGAGCTTTGTGTCTGAAACGCCTATGTGGCCGAGATGGCTGACTCCCCACTGAAGATCGGATCTTCCTTTGACAGGCTCTCAGAGTTGTCACTGGGGAGACATTGTCTGCTCAGGGACTTGGTAGATATGTGACTTAGGGCCAGGCCATAGAAGATGGGTGGCGATGTGTATCTCCCACATGGGCTAATCTATTTTTCCCCATCCTTTGACCCATGTGTGTGCATATAGATGTGAGTCTAGTAATGCCCTGTCCTTCCTCATATTGGGGGCCTAATGATGGGGTTATGGGTCTGACTCCTTCATTTCATAGATGGGGAAACAGACCCATACAGAGACACGGGGCTGCCCAAGGTCACTAAGTATAAGTTGCAGAGTTGGGTTTTCCCACATTTACTTGATTCAAAGACTTCACAGAGGCCCCCTCCCACTCCTCACGTCCATATTCACATTGGAGTTGCTGAACGCGCCTCCCAGTGAGTTCGCAGACACCACAGAGTGGGTCTGTGGGGAGACAAGCCCGCCATCGCGGCTCAGGCATCACCCAGACAGACTGCATGGTGCAGAGAGAGTGACACGGCAGAGAGGAGTTTCTTGCACACCCCCCCGCCAACACGTCTACTCCTGGTTTCATTTTTCAGGGGAATCCCTCCTGCCTTCAGCCAGTGGCCTCATGAGGCAAATGGCTTGAGTCACTGTCGCCGCAGCACTGGGACGGTGACCACAGATGGTTACCACAGGGCTGGGGAGCTGGGGCTGTCTAGAAAGCAGTTTCCCTTTGAATGTCTGGCTAGAGGTTACTCTTCATACATCTCCCAGGTCCCATCTGCCCTCCCCATGCACCTCTCAGTTTGATTGTTCTGAGCTACAGCTGGCGAGCATGTCTTCCTTAGAGCCCACAGAGTGGCATGCAGACTCCCTAGTGGTGCATTCTGAGAACTTCTCCAGCCCACGTGGCTGCCCTTGCCTCTGTGATTCTTACACATAGAGATGCCTTTCAGATCACTGTGCTTTTGTACAAACTGATTCTTCTGTCTAGACTTTTCTTCCCAATCTGGACTGCATGGAACATTCCCTCTTCATTCTTTTATTTTTAAAAATGACTTATTTTTTAAAATTGTGGTAAAATATATATAATCTAAAATTTACCATTTTAGCCATTTTTTAGTGTACAATTCAATGGCATTAAGGACATTCACATTGTTGTGCAGCCATCACTACCATCCATCTCCAGAACTCTTTATCTTACAAAACTGAAACTGCCCTCATTAAATAATGGCTCCCATCCCCTCTCCTGCCATAGCCCCTGGCAGCCACCATTCTATTTCTGTCTCTATGAATTTGCCCACTGTAGACACCTTATAAGGGTGGAATCATACAGTAATTATCCTTTTGAGACTGACATTTCACTTAGCATAATGTCTTCAAGTTTCATCCATGCTATAGTATGTGTCAGAATTTCCCTCCTTTTAAGGGCTGAATAGCATCCAATGGCGAGTGTGTGTGTGTGTTTATCTATCTATCTCTCTATATATAATATATATTATTATATTATATATATTATTATAATATATATATAAACAAACAAATATATGCACATATTTGTTTATCCATTCATCCATTGATGGACAATTGGGTTAATTCTACCTTTCGGCTATTGTGATTAAATTTGTGGCCTGCCCAGAGGAAGGTCCTATGTGTATTTGAAGAGAATGGGCGTGCTGTGTTTGTTGGGTAGTCTGTGTTATGCCTATTGTTCAAGTCCTCTAGTTCCTTATTTATCTTCTGTCTGGTTGTTTTACCCATTATTGAGAGTACAGAATCGAAGTCTCCAACTACTGCATTTTTGTAGCATTACCTATTTCTTCCTTCAAGTCTGTCCATTTTTGCTTTATATGTTTTGGTGGTCTGTTATTAGGTACATAAAAATTCCTCCTCATTCTTAATGAATCATTTCCATGTCAGTCTTCCTAATCACTTTGTCTTGGAGGACAAAGACTTTTGCATCTCCATGTTTGCATGGAGATGTTTGCATCTCCAGCATCTGACACTGCAGGTGCCCAGTAAATGTTTGCTGAGTGGACATTTGTTATTGAATGTAATTGTTGTGTCACCTGTGTTCTTCCTGGGATAAAAATAATTCATGTCAGAGGTTCTCAACACATCTCAACACATCATTGCTTCTTGTCTAAGTAATTTAAAGCTTCCAAGATACTTGCTCTTCTCTCCATATGGTATGGTTGATCCATACCACCATCCTACAGGGGAGGTAAGGAAGACTTTAAAAACCATTTTAGTTCAGAAAACTGAGAATCAGAGACTTGGACAGATTGAATGTCTTGCTAGAGGTCGAGATGGCATGGGGCAGAGCTGGGACTTGAACTCAGGTTAGTCTGGCTCTTGACCAGGGTTCCTTTCCCTGTTCCCACTGCCCTGGTAGGCTCTACTCCTCATGGCTGCCTTGGCTGGGATCACAGCCTCTGTGTATGGATGAGGCTAAGCCTGGCTCACATGGGAGCTGAGCCTCTCCTCTGTTGGGAAAATTCTAGTTTGCCTTTGGATGTGTTATAAGAAGTTCCAAGCAAGTCTATGAGATACACCTCACTAGATCCATTTTAGAAGTGACAAATACTGAGTACCTTGCTCATTGTGACACAGGTGGGACCTGGGGCTCCAGTCTGGGCTTCTTTAACTCAAAGTATAATGTGCTTGTCATTTTATCTGAAGTACTGCAGCCATCTTGGGATAGTCAGGAGTTTTTTTCTTATTTTGAATTAAAATGCTCCTTGCAACTACCCTCTCACTCTGTCCTCTGGAGTCCTGCAGAGTGAATCTGCTCTGTCTGCTCCTGACACACTTCCAGGGATGTGGTGACAATGACTATGTCCCCCTGAGTTTCTTCTTCCTCAGGCTGAATGGCACTCATGCCTTCAAGCCTCTCCATGGCTTTTCCAGGAATCTAAAGTTCAGTTCCTTTCTATCTGGGCCACTTCCTTCAGATATGCCCCGGGCAATCCATCAGCTGGGATCTAGTGACTGGAAAGGCACACCCCTAACAGGGCATCAAGGGGCTGGCAGAGAGAAAGACTTTGGAGGGCTCTAGCTGTGGTTTCTTTCCTTTCTTTCTTTTTTTTTTTTTTTAAGATTTTATTTATTTATTTCACAGAGGGAGAGAGATCACAAGGAGGCAGAGGCAGGCAGAGAGAGAAGGGGAAGCAGGCTCCCTGCTGAGCAGAGAGCCCGATGCGGGCCTCCGTCCCAGGACCCTGAGATCATGACCTGAGCTGAAAGCAGAGGCTTTAACCCACTGAGCCACCCAGGTGCCCTAGTTGTGGTTTCTTTAAGTGGATGTGTATTCGGCTGTTGGGTGGAGAGCAGGAGAAAGAGGAGGAAGAGAAAACAGAGCCCTGGTAAGTGTAATGAAACAGAAGTAGAGGGGTCAGGGTTACTGTGGGCCAAGCTTCTTCCCAGCATGGGCTCCCGAGGAGGCTCTGGGTCAGATGAGCCCTCCTGGCCCTGTGCTGGTTGTAGGATGAGACACCTTGGGCAGGCGGGAGTGCTGGACATTCCTAGGCTGTTCCTTTTTGGTGGTTCAGAGGGGTTTTGGATGGTGTTTAACAGAGTCCATAGTGTGATCTTTGGGATTTTGGTGACCTGGAATTCTGTTTATGGCTCACTTCCCTGTTCCAAGAGTCCTCTAGAGATGGTTAGCTTTACTGGTCCATTGACTGGCCTTGACAGTGAAGGGAAAGCAGGGATAAGGGATAACTAGAGAGGGTATGATGAGGGCTTTCAGGTTTATTTTCTTGTACATGATGATAATATTTACTTTTACCTTATAGGATTGTTGAATATGTTTAAAAAGGCAATGCCCATGAGTGCTCTCTGCAATGCCTGATGCCAGAAAGCACAAGGACTATAGCTGCACGTGGTACTTGTGCTGTGAAGGCAGCTGGTGGCTCCTAGAGATGTTTCTCCATCATGCTTTGTTGGGGGCTGGGTGAAGCCTGTCACTTCCATGCTCTGAAAGCATTTGTGGGCTAAGAACTGGACAGGACAGAGGACTGGATTTCAGTCCCGGCTCTAAATGCCTTTGTGACCGAGGAAAGCTTCTTGAGCCTCTGCTTTCTCTCCTGGACCATAAAGGCCTTGAACTAGAAGATCTTTGAGGTCCTTTGGCCCACAGAAGCTGCGGATCTAGGCCATGGGCAAGGTGTCACTTCCTGATGCTCTTGACTCTTTCTCCAGGGTTGGGCATCCCCATCCACTCTACCCTTTGCCAAGAGGTCTTCTGGTTCCCTAGACAGGCCCCACAAGATGGCGTGCTGGAGATGGGTCTGGAACTAGGGGTTCTGAGGCCAAGACTGCAAATTCCCCTTGCATGTGGGCGGGACCTGAGATGGGTGCCTTTCTGTCGAATGCCCTGAAGACACCCCCAGGGAAGGGGTGCTGCCTGGATTCCCTTCAGGGCTCTTGCCCCACCTGCCCTGGGTAGCCCAACTCATGTCCTCAAGTCACAGGGAGAGTTCAGCATGTCCTGCTATGACACATGGCCAGAGGGCAGTAAAATTCAAGCCCTCCTGGCGGGCAGGTGATCCTCACAGAGTTAGCCAGGCCTGACTCAGAGCCTCAGCCTGCCAGCCCCCGAACCAGCTGTTCCCTGGGCAGAAATCACACCGTGGGGGATGGCATCAGGCTGCAGAAAAGCGTGTCCCCGGCCCTAGGGCCAAGGGGGAGGAACACAATATCAGCCTGGCACCAACGGCCTAAAAGGACAGCTGACTCTCTGCAGGGAAAGTTGAGATGAGTCCCAAGTTCAAGACTGGCTGGTAGCCTCAGGACAGGGATTGCTGATGATCTGAACCACTGCCAAGGGGAGATCTGGATGGACCCCCTGAGGCCAAGCCCCTAATCCCATCCTCCACCTGACTGTGTGTGACCTTCACTTAGTTTCTGTGCTTCTTCAGGACCCGGCTTCCCCAGCTTCCATGAAGATAAAGGTATTAAGAGAGCAAATTTTGTGGTGTCTTCACTTAAAATTTGGGGACGCTCTTCCTTCAGCCTTTAATGGAAATGTGACTATGAAAGGGAAGTATATGCTGTGTCTTTATCTGCTGCAGTGGACATTCTCCCTCTTCACCACAGACTCACCTTTCCTCACCATGTCCTATGTCCAAGCTGGTACCTCTTCTCCCATTTTCTAGAAGGGAAACTCCCTTCATTCTGGATTATGGAGAATAACAACCTCGACATTTCATTGTACAGCTGAAGAGACTTGGACTGACCAAGAAAGTCTTATTTCTCGTTCCAGGTCTACTGATGGGTCTTGAGCAATTGTCCGCCCCTTACGGCCTCAGTTTCCTTCTTTGTAGTCTGAGGTGTTTTTTTCCAATTTTGTCTCAGGGTTTCTAATTTCCCTTGGGAAATTTAACCTTGTCCCCCCCCGCCCCCACACCCTTTGTCTCACCAATAGATTAAATGGGGATATCTGAGAAATGAAACATTTTGGCTGGAGACCAGCTCAGGACAATGAAGGCTCTAACCTCTAATTAGAGAGCAAACAGAAAATTGCTGTCCTCACCCTGTTTGAAAAAAGAGGGTGCTACGTGTTCCTACTGCACCCATGGTGGAGGATTTTCAAGGGTGGTCTCTCTCACACACACGCTCACACACCAGTGGGGAGATGCTGGGTGAGAAGGGCCTTTAGGAGAATGTTTCTCCCGGAATCAAAGTCAGGCAGAAAAGCGCCCTTGGCATCAGGCCCTGCTGGGATTATCTTCCTGGAGGAGCCATAATTTATTTTTCCCCAGACCTTGAGATTGTTCAAGGGGATTCCAGAAGCTTCATGTGAACAGTGAGGACCTGGTATCCCGGGGCTGCCGGCCAGTAAGGTGAGCTCCCCATGTCGCCTGCCACCACCTGCTGACTGGGAGCTGGTGGCAGCCGCCTGGGGCCCTCATGGCATCCCAGGTCATGTGAGAGACTTATCAGGAAGCCGGGGCTCATCCCTCAAGCATTCGGGCGGGCACCTTTGCCATGGAGCTGTCAGCATGCCTGTGTCAAAAGGGTTCATTGGCAAGTGCCAGGGGTAGGGCCACGCTCCAGGTGGCCCTCCTGGCCATCCCATCACCCTGCTCTGTGGCTGACAGATACCAATGGCCCGGGTGCCAGTTGAGCAGCTGGGCCTGTAGCCTGTGGCCAGAGGGAACCCTACACGCAGGCCGCTTCTGAGCTCAGCTCCGCACAGTGAGCAGGAGAGTGGGAGGAAGCAAAATTGCATGGGGAGATTCAGAACCCCTTGGAGCGACAGAAATGAAACCAGTCTGTGTAGACCCACTCAAAGGCTCCTCGGCACCCAATCACAGACCTGTGAGGATTCGTGAAGGATGTTCACCAGCCACAGCAAAATGGGGAGAATAGAGCCAACAGAATGAATTTTTAAAGCCCATGTGGCTTAAGGAATTTTTCTTCATTTTAAACAACATCCTTGCTACCCTTTAATGTTAGAATGTTTTTCTCCTTATGAAATGTTAGCGATATTAGATGGTAGTTGGTCTTTAAAAACATACTCACCTGACAACCTACGTCAGTCCTCTGTCATGAAGAAAATTATGACTGATGGATGAATTCCAAACGTCTAGGAACCAGTGTACTCTCAGAAGATTCATGAATAGAGGGCGATGGAAGACAGGGCAGGAAGTGCAAGGACTTGGTCTATAGGCATCATGTGACTGTGTCCGTTTTGCTCACGGGGGTGAGCTCAGCATGGAGCACATGGGTCAGTAAAGCTGTTTCCTGTAAAGGGCCTGGAATTCAATATTTAGACTTTTTGGGCCATGCTGCCTCTGTCCCAACTACTTGACTCTGCCCTCATAGCATGGAAACTTCTATAAATGATACGTAAATGAGAGTGGGGCTGTGTTCCAATAAAACTTTATTCACAAGAACAGGTGGCAGACCTGATTTGGCTCAGGGGCCAGAGTTGGCTGACCTTAATCTAGCACACTGTCTAGCAAGTATTCAGTAAGCGTTTCCAGTGAGCAACGAGGAAACACTGCGGGAGTCCGAGGTAGGACTTCAGAAAGATCACTGTGGGGGGCTGTGTAGGGTGGGCAAGGGGGAGAACGAGGTGAAGCTCAGGCCGGGAGTGTAGGGGGCGCTCAGCCTGCAGCCGGGCGGGAGGGAAGGAGTGAAGATGTGGGAATGGTTGAGCCCACGTGATGAGGATATGTTTCAAGAAGGAAGGAAAAGCCACGGATAGCTGGAATTAAAGTCCCCATTCCTTCAACTCTGCTTACCATGCCTCTAGAACTCAGAGCCTTATTCGATCTTAAAAAGCTTGGCTCTTCCAAACCACGTTCTTGGCTTCCAAGACTGTTTTTGCTATGACTTTCCAAAGCCCACTCCAAAAGCCAAGAATCTGATTCTTTGCTTTCTCTTTACATTTCAGCTATGCCAGCTTTGCTTGGAGGCGATAAGTCCTGAATGTCTTAGCCTCCTGATTTTGCTTTAATGGGCGAAGGGAGTGTGTTAAAAAAAGAAAAATGAGAGTGGAGATGTACATGTTAACTTACCAAAGTATTTTCCTGCCATATTTGGTACTAATAAGCGGCAGGAAAGTCTGGGGAGGGTGCTGCTCTTGGTGAAGGCACGATGAGTCGGTCTTGGACATCTGCAGCGATGGGGACCGTTCAATTGGGATGTCCGGGGGCACTTGGAATTGCCTCCCAGGCTCACCCGGAGGGCGAGTTTGGCTGGAGAGTCCTGGAGGGAGCTGCGAGTAGAGGAATTCTCTAACAGTGGGAAGAGCCAGAAAATCTGAAGTGTAACCTTCAAAACATGCCATCATTTATCCCCTCCAGCCCTGGGCAACCATCAGTTTTTCTGTCTCTATAGATCTGCCCGTTTTGGGCCTTTCATATACATGGAATCATATCATATATGGGTTTTTTTGTGTGTCTGACTTCTTTCATTTAGCATGTATTTCCAAGGTTCATCCATGTTGTAACATTTAGCAGCACTTCATTCCTTTTTATTGCCAATGCAAAATAATATTGTATAGGTAGACAGACTACAATTTATTTATCCATTCATCAGTTGATGGACATTTGGGTTGTTTCCACTTTTTGGTGATTATGAGTAATGCTGCTATGAACACTGGTATAAAGGTTTTTTGGTGAGGCATATTTTCAATATTTTTAGGTATATACATGGGAGTGGGATTGTGGAAGGATGACTTCTCGGATCTTACATCCTGTACCACCCTATGCTCTGACCACAGTGGGGCTCTACTCTTCCACCCCTAGCCCATACTTCAGTCCCCTGATGCTTTGCCCACACTGCCTGTCTCCCCTGTGAAGTTCTTCCCTTCTATCGTTTAGGATCCAAATCCTATGTGTTATTGAAGGTCTAGCCCAACTATCAGTTCCTCCACAAAACCTTCCTCCAATGTCTCTTATAGAGAGTCATGCAACCTCATGTGTTGATTGTAACATTAGGCTTTTTGGATTTGGATTAGTTATTTTGTGGCTAGGTCTTATTACTTTCCTAGAGTATATACCTCCTAGCTTCACATAGACTCTGATTTTAGATTTACTTTAAAAGATTTTATTTATTTATTTGTTAGAGAAAGAAAGAGAGGGGGGAGAGAGAGAGCGAGAGAGCGAGTGCACAAGCAGGGGGAGCAGCAGGAAGAGGGAGAAGCAGGCTGGCTCCCTGCTCCATTTCAGGACTTTGGGATCATGACCTGAGCTGAAAGCAGATACTTAACTGACTGAGCCACTCAGGCATCCCTAGATTTACTTTAATATTCCAAGTGCTTTGCATACAGCAGACTCTACATAAATGTTTGAACAGTGAACATTCAATATGTTCTGTTATTTAATGATTTTAAGATGATACCTCTACACCCTGTGTGGCTATCAGGATGGCAAAAGCCCCTCCCATCTGCTCAGAATGAGGACACATTCTCCAAGCAGCACCTGGTGAGTAAGGCTGAGCTGCCCTCTGTTCCTCTGTCCCATTCCCCTTGCCTCCAGTCTGACATGGACATCTCAGCCTCTTCCTCACATTTCCAGCTAAAATCTAATGAATTACTCTGAAAAACAGGGTTATGCATTTTGGATTCTGACTTCTTTGAGCATTGCTCATGACTTTGAAATTTATAAACATGGACATCTGTCTTCCCAGATGACCTACCAAATCATATTCCCCTAGAAAGCAGAGCTAAATTGGATGTTTAAGGGATCAGAAAGTGAAATGGACTAGATGATCTCCTGTCCTGTGCAAGGTGGGGTGAGGGCCCAACATATGGTTATCTGGTCTCAGAGGGAATATTTCCAGGAACAAGTGCATATCTTCCTCCCAAGGCCACATAGAAGGTAAGGAAGTTTTTCTTTACATGGAAGTAAAATCTTCCATCCTGCAGCTCTCAACCATCCTTAGCCCAGCCCCCTGGGGCCCCTCAGACCACCTCCACTCCTTCTGTTTCAGCTCAGCCCTTCAAGTTTTAAAATAGGACTGTGGCTTCTGTGTTTGTTCTTACCCAGATAGAATAGCTCCAGTTCCTTCAGGAAGCATTCAGTACTAAAATGGTAGAAATAAGAAATTGTAAACAATCAATTAATAATAATGGATACTTTCAAGTAAGAAAAATACTAGTAATATTTCAATAAAAAGTGACAATATTAAAAAAAGTGACAATATTACAATCGTGATCTTTACTATCTGATGACTGAGCATAGAGCATATGCTGGGCATTGTGCCCATGAGATTAACTCTCTCTACCTCACAACAGGGTAAGGACTGCTATGATTCCCACCTGACAGATAAGGAAAGGGAGACTCAGGAAGACTAAGCACCGGGATACAGGTCCCATAGCTACTGATGGACGTGGGCTTCGAAATCAAGCATGTCTTCCTGAGTACATGCCTTACGATTGGGTCCTGGCAGGCAATAGTGACCTTTTCTAGACAGTTGGCTGCTGGCCTTGTTCTTCTGTGGTTCATAGGAAGAGCCTGGGACAGAACGTCAGGAGATAAGCGTTCCAAGGTGGTGTGAATCTGCATGAAGTCCTCTCCTTTCCTGAATGTCAGGAATGGCGGCAAAACAAGGAAGTTAAACTTGATACTCTGTAAGGTTGCTACCGGTTTGCGATTTGAACTTTCCAGTCTTCCCTGAGTGCACTAACCTGTCACACTCCCGGGCCTTTGAACCTCCGGCCTCCTTGCCTGGAAGTTTCTTTCATCTTCTACTGCTAGAGTAGTAATAACACATCTGGGTGTTGAGAGCAGGCTTGAATATGGCTTCCTCTGCGTGGCCTTTCCGGAGGGAACCCCAGCGAAGGTCAGCCCCGCTCCTCCCTGGTCCTCCCTGTTCCCTAGACGCTTGCATAAGTCTCTGCTCTAGAACCTGTGATGGTCTCCCCAGATGGACGGCGAGCTTCTCAAGGACAAGGACTTGTTTGCTCCCGGTGACCTGCGCACTGAGCACCGAGGCTCTGCGGTCGGCCGGCCTGGGGATGGCCCGGGCTGTTCTGGAGTCATTCCACCGGCACATCTGCTAGGTGGCGCTGCAGCCCACGGGAACGTGCCCCGCGGTCTCCGGCGAAGGCAGGTCCCGCCCGAGAGGGCAGCAGCCTCAGGCCAAACTGGGGGATTGCTTGGCCGGGAGCCCGGGAAAAGTACAAGTTTCCATTCCCCGCCCTCCTCCCCTCNNNNCCGTCCCCCCTGCCCGCTCCCCCTTCCGCGCCCCGGCCCGGCTGCTGAGTATCCAATGCTACTAGGATTGAACCCTCTGTTGTTCCCATTCCTTGAGGGCTAGGAAGCCGCAGGACGCTCCCGTCTTTCCTCTGCTGCCTCATAGCAGGGGAATTTAAACCATTCCTTTCCTCTGTCTTTGGACTGTTCCAGGTTTTTAATCCAATGTATGTTTGCTCTGCTCCTTTTTATTGTGTGCCATCCTTACCCACTCCTCTGACAAAAGGAGAGGAAAGGTACAGTTCAGCACTCCATGACAATATTTCTGGACCAAATGAACTCCTATGTCTGATCCTCTTCCTGTTTGTTCAAACACATTTTCTTGGCTTCTTTTTTTAAAAATTTTAAAAGATTTTATTTATTTGTCAGAGAGAGAGGGAGAGAGAGAGAAAGAGAGCAGAAGCAGGGGGAGCAGCAGGCAGAGGGAGAAGCAGGCTTCCTTGCTGAGCAAGGATCCTGACACTGGACTTGATCCTGGCACCTTGAGATCATGACCTGAGCTGAAGGCAGATGCTCAACCATCTGAGCCACCTAGAAGTCCCTCAGACACATTTTCTTTTAGTTTTCCTATCTTCCTTTATCTTCTTTCCACCCTTTCAGTGACTCAGTAGCCCCTTAGCCCACCTCGGGCAGAAGGGAGGTAGTGTGGTGTGATGGTTAGATGCCCAGGAGCCAGCCTACCTGGGTCCAATTCTTGCCTTTGTTACCGTCCTGTCTGGCCTGGCACAGCTTACTTCGATGACTCAGTTTTCTCATCTGTAAAACGGGGGTAATAATAGTAACTACCCAAAAGGGTTGTTGTGAGGATTAAAAGAGTCCCTTGTGCTTTATTTTAAAAGGGGCTGATAAACACTAAATACAGAGAACTTACAACTGGAATTTACTCGTCCAGTACATTTGATGTTAGGTTGAGAGTCCCAGGAAGGCAGGAATTTGGTTGGTTTTGTTCATTGCCCCATCCTTAGCCTCCAGAAGAGTACTTGGCATAAGAGAGAGGCTTAATTGAGAATTTTGGAAGAACCACGGTCTCTTTTGTTTCTCCCGCATGATAAAAATGAACTAAAATGATGACACAATTGTTTGCCCATTTAAGTTGGTTAGGATTTATTTTTATTTTTTAAAAAATGAATCGGTTATTATTTAAAATCGGTAGTAGTGTTGGCAAGGGTATAATACAGGTGCTTTTGTTCATTTCTGGTGGAGTGTAAAATGATAGAACCTTTCTGGAAGGCAATTTGACACTATGGAGAAGAAGCCCGAAAAAAGCTTGACTCAGTAATTCCACTGTCTTTTTAAAAAGAATTTGCGTGTTTAGATATGCACAAAGTTTTCAGTGCAAGAGTGTTCGCAACAGCAGTGTTTATTCTATTAGAAAATTGCTAGCGATTGACTGGAAATATTGAAATGGCTAAATAAATGGCACACCCATGAGATGTGATCTCAGGCAGCTATAACTGATCTCTTCTTTGGGAGAGTTATTAATGTGGGAAAACCCTCCTGATACGAGCTTAAATGATAAAAAGTCATCTACAAAACTGAGTATACAGAATGGGCACTTTACTTAACCTCTTTGGTTCCAAGCCCCTTATCTGTAAAATTAAAACAATAGTGGCCCCTATCTCTTAATTGTTACAAGGCTTATAAAAGTATTTTTTTTAAAGTCCAAAATATTTTATTAGTCTGGGCTTGGGAGTAAGGGCTCAATAAACGTTAGCAGCTGTCACAGAACCTATCAGAAGAACAAGACCAGAAGGAAACAGTGGAGTGTTAATAGTAGTTAATCCTGGGTGGTGGGATTACAGTTTTTATTTTCTTCTTTGTAAAATAAAATACATGCACAGCAGCTAATAAGGTGCTGGACCATAGTAGGTGCTCCAAAAAAGGCAGCTGGCATTATTCTTTTTTTCTCTGTTTTCTCCCTTTTTAATAATGAACATGTATTATTACTTTAAAGCTACTTACTATGGCCTCAACACCAGTTCTTCGTATTTGTTAGTGAATTGCAACCATGACTTCACATGCACTCTACTCCAGGCTTTTTGACAGCCACTTCAGCTCTATGGCCAGGGGACCGACTGTGACCCTTCCTCCTTCAGCTGGGAGCCCAGGGCCGCCAACTCAATCCTGCTTTGCATCATCTGCTTTTTAAGACTCTCCCCAATACTCTTTCCCTGCGGCCACCATTTCTGTGATAACGCGTTCCTGCTGTGACTCAGTAGTTTTCTCTTGCCATTTCCTCCTCAAACTTTCCTTTTTCACAGCAAATTCCATGACTCTCCTAACTGCCTGCCCCCGATTTTATCCCACACCACACTCTCCTTTCCCAGCCAAAACAAATAATGATTCTTCTCTCCCTTGTAAATGAAGTCAAGATTGTTGATATTAATCATTTCAATCTCTTTTAAGTCCAAATAAAAAGTATATGAGTAAGTTGGGATTACAAACCAGAGAGGAAAGGATGACTAATTTGATGAAAGATATTGAGAAATGTAACCAACTATTTTGGAAACAAAAAATGAGATTCCTACGGCATACCGCAACAACAAATAAATTCCAGATGCACTAAAGAGTCATGGCTGGGGAAACCTGAAGAAGATATTGGTGAATATATCATCGTGGGGTGGGGAAAAACTTTGCAAGTCCTATGATATGGGCAGGCATATATCCATGTCTAAATAAACATAAACTCTTTCCTGACTCAACAAAGCCCCAAACAAAATGGTGAACACAAACATATTTGCAAGACTGGTGACAAAGACAGAGATCCCTAAGATAGAGAAAGTCCTTATAAATCAGTGGAAAATATGACGAAGTCAAAAGAAAAATGGGCAAAGACAAGGAAAGTTGAAAGTTAAGTGACAGACCTATGAAAAGAAGTCTGTAGTGTATAAAACAGATCATATACTAATAAAGTGTTAATTGTACCAAGCACTCCTCCAAATCAGTATGGAAAAAGACAACTCAAAAGAGAAACCAGCAAAGGCTGTGAACAGGCACATCACCAAGGCAGAAATAAAAATGACCAACAAAGATGTAAAAAGATGCTCAATCTCACCAATAACCAGGGAAATGCAATTCTTAAAAAAAAAAAAAAGTCCTTTCCCCACCTAACAAATTGACAAAAATTAAGTTAGAAATCACCAAAGTTGTAGTCGATATGAGGGAAGCACTCATTCTTTCGTTCTCACCGCTGAGATTCTGTAAATCAGTACGGCCTTTAGGAGGGCAATTTGGAGGTAAATTTTAAAAATATTCATCCTTTCTGGTGTAGCAGGTTTAGCTTCAAGAGACATATCCTCAGAACTACTATACATGTGCACAGAGATATGTGCAAAAAGGTGCTAATTGCTAATTGTAGTAAAAAAGTGAAGGAAAAGGGATTCACATATGGCAGAGGATGCTAACGGAAGTGCCCACAAATGTATGCATGAGAATTAGTTTTGGAAGGACTTGGAAACATCTCAGATGTCTAAGAAGAGCAGATACTGTAAATAAATAAGTGCATGTACTTAATGGAATACTACACAGCTTACGAAATGAATGAGGTCGATCTATGTGTACAGATATGGAAAGATGTGCATAATAATAACAAAAAATAGGGCGCCTGGGTGGCTCAGTGGGTTAAACCCTCTGCCTTCGGCTCAGGTCATGATCCCAGGGTCCTGGGATTGAGTTCCGCATTGGGCTCCCTGCTCAGCGGGGAGTCTGCTTCCTCCTTTCTCTCTGCCTGCCTCTCTGCCTACTTGTGATCTCTCTCTGTCAAGATAAATAAACTAAAAAAATCTTAAAAAATAATAATAATAAAAAATAAGTCCGTAATCTTTACTTAAGAAAGCAGGTTGCAGGACTTTAAGTGACATCAGATCCCCTTTATGTAAATGAGACTATGAACCCTGCAATCTTGTGAGCCTCCACTCGGGTGGGTGGGGGCCCTGCTGATGGAGGCTGAGCCAGCACTGCTGGCAAAGCTGAGTGGCAGCCCCATTTCCCATCATGCCCTGCTTTTACAAGCCACTGTCAGGGGAGGGCTCTTGCCTGTGCCTTCTTCCTCTCACCGTTCTGCTGGGTGGACTTAACTTTGCCTTGTTAAGTGGATTTAAGGTAGGACATGACCCTGTTACCAAATTCTGAAGGTTTATTTCTAGGGAAAGAATGGAATGGCCACCATTTCTCTGTGAGAGGAGGACAAACCAGTAAAATCTCCCAGAAGACCTGGGGCTGTGTACCAAGAGGACTTTTCCACCGATGATATTGGCTCGTAAGTGGGGTAGGCAGGGGGACCCTTTAGATCAGAAGGAAGGAGAGAGACCAACTGAGCATGTCTGTGAAATCTGTTTGGATGGCCCTTTCTCTCAAGGTCTGCCTTGTGTGAAGTAGAAGTCTGCTTTTTTGTGGTATCCTAGGTTCATTGGGGTCATGCCTATCTTCCTAAGGACAGCATTTTAGAAACTCAAAGAGAGGGTCCTGTTTTTTCTTGTGTCAATTTCATGGGGTAGAATCCCCCTGTCATTTGAGGGGTTTAAACAGAGCCCATAGTGCTGTTGTTAGAGAAGCTAATAAGGGGAACCCCATTGGTGAGAGGCTTTCCTGCTTGATCTCACTAACCCATGATTCCTTAGAATTCTCATAGATTATATGAATCTAAGACTTAGTGGTGAAGGGTTATATTCATTTTCATTATCCACTTGTCCCTGTGGCCTTTCTCTCTGTGAGTTGCCTGAAGGTCTCAGCAAATGTGAATAGAGAGGGAATCTGTAAATGAATGGGCTGTGGAGGAGTGAGTTGCAGTCCATGGTAATAGGTAAATGTGACATCCTCAGTGGCTTTTTGGTGCTTGAACTTGAAAGGGGAGTAACACTTCTGAGTGATGATCCTCTTTTTGAGTTGGAATGAGAATTGCTCTGAATTTATATGAGTTTCAACGGCCAGTGAGTGAGGGGTAAAAAACCACTGGTCAGGGACTTTGTAAGGAGTCAGATGGTTGGGACGGCCATGTGGGTGATGACCCAGGACCATAGCAGTCTGCTTCACTGTTAGCTCAGTGGTTCTGCTTTGAGGAGAAAGGTGGCACATTATCACACAAATGTTGGTCTTATTTTCCATTTAGATTTCTTTCAGTTACTCAGAAGATAAAGAATATTCTAGAATAATCTAGAAAAGCCAAAACACAGTTTGTCTGGATTTTTTTTCTCTAAACTACTTAAATTCCATTTTCCTGAATAAATAATACTTCTCTTCAGGTATCACAATGTTTGTAGACACTGGTTGCATTTTTAAACATGTTTCATAGTAATTGAATGATTTTGAGATGTGAAGAGAGCAAAAGAAGACAAAATATATGTTAAGAATATTGTAAACTTATAGTTTTATAAAATTTACCTGGTACTTCAAACAAAGCAAAAAAAAAAATAAAAAAAAACCCAAAACAAAACCCAGTTATTTACTTATACAGCCTTGGTAGAAACTCAGTACTAAGAATTTTGAAACATTGATAAAACAACCCTTTTTTCTGCTCTTTTGAGACCATCTTCTCCTGCCTTCAAAGGTACAATTGGTAACCTCTTTTCTTTCCTGTATATTCAATGATTCTGTCTCAATTGGATCATTGCCTTGATGTGTATCCAGGATAAACCTTTTCCTATTTAAGAAAACGTCTAATGTGTCACATTCCACACCTGTACTGCCCATCTCTTTCCTCTCCTTTTATATCTAAATGCCTCCACAGAGACGTCTACACTTGTCCCATTTCCTCACTTCCCACTTGGCCCTCAACGTCTCCACTCTAACTTCTGGGCCATCAATTTACCAAAACCATCCTTAATAAAGTCACCAAGCATCTCCACTACATTGCATCCGGTGGACATTTTCAGTCCTTACTTGACCTCTCAGAGCACTTGACATACTGACAACTTCACCTTTCCTGAAAGTCTCCCCTCGTGATTTCTGAAATGACATTCTCCTGGTTCTTCTCTCACCTCTCAGACTGGCGAGTAATTCTTCATCTCCCCATGCTTTCAATGTTGTTAGTCCTCAACTTCCCATCTGAGGCCCTTTGCCTCCTTTTCATTTCATGGTATTTTCCTCAGTGATCACCTCTATCAATCTTTAGAAAAGTAGCTCTGACTTATTCATCCCCAGTCTGAATGTCTGCTTTGAGCTCTGGATCTGAGTATCCAACTGGCCACTTGCTGTGGATGTCTTAATGGTTCCTCAAAGTCATGTGTCCAAGACTGAACTCATGATCATCCTCTACTCACCTCTAATCTCTTCCTATCTAAGTGAATGTACCACTAATCCATGTGTTTTCATAAGTCAGAAACCGAGGCTTCATCCTTGGGATCTCCCTCTTGTCACTTTTTTTCTGTGAATATCTCTTTAAGTACCCACTTCTTTCCATCTCTACTACATTAAAGGTATAAAGTGAAAGGTGTTACTTTTTAAAGGGAATGAGCTCACCATTGTTGATGGTATGTGAGCAGAGGCTGGTTGGTCACTTGGCATGAGTAATATAGTAGGGGCTAGATGCTACGTGACTGTGAGTGTTCATTCATCTCCTCTCACTTAAACGTAGGGTGAGGGTTCAGCCCTCTATTCTCTTGGACTACTCTTTCTCCTGCTTGTGTAACCATTACTCCATGAAGCCTATAGAGCTCTTGGAGGCCATGAGACCAAATTCTAACCAAAGTCCCTTTTACGAGATGCCTGAATTCCTTGGAGCTGCTAAGGTCTGAGGCAGTATCTAGTTCAGATGGGGAAGGTGAGACTTAGAAGGCAGGATAGGGACTTAGCCCAGGTTAAACAGTGGGCCAGTGGCAGAGCTGGGGCAAGGACCCAGCCTTCTGCTTTCCAATGCTTTGTCTTCTCATTATTCCCTACTGGCCCTCATCAGTCCCCTCTGTCTCATTGAAGGTTGGTGAGTAATAATTTGCACCAGACTCTGTCAGATGATAAATTATACCTCTCAAGTAGGAAGGTTGCTTCAGTACTGCTCTGGGCTAGGGTGTCAAAAGACAAGAGCTATTTGTTTGAGACACAAACAAGGAGACTGGAGACAATGTAGGGACAAAGTCCCAGTGGATGTTTTATTTGTTCACCCTCATACCCTAGGACCTTAAGTTCAGATCCCTAACTGTGTGGAAGATGTCTCCTGGGGTGGGGGAGGGAAATAGTAGAATCTGTGGGTTGAGGGCCATGCAGTTAGAAAACATATATTCAATATCTTCGCATAGTTTCGTCTGGAAAACACAAAATAGCTAACAGATTCTTAGTGAAAACTCCAGGGAGTAAAGCTCGATGAAATCTTCATGGTTGATAGGGTCACACAAAAGATATGGTGTTCTAAATTAAAGCATTCTAAATTAGCCCTAAGGGTAGCCAAGATGATAGCCAAAAAATCTGAATATCTCAAAAACAACACAGAGCAAGAAGGATAAATAAAACCACACAAAATCCATGTCTTCAGCATAACTGGAAAAAAGAGAATGCACGCATTTCAAATTTACATACATTTAGATTAAAGAAACACCAACGTGAAGCAAATTAACCTTCATGCTTTGGCATTCACAAAGAACAAGGACAGTGGGGGAAAATGCTCCATGGAAGAGTGAAAAGGGTAGATACTGACCAAGAGGAAGAGTCTATCCTGAGAGTCCTGCTGTGTCAGAAGATATGCTATAAGAAAGGAATGTAAAACTGTATGCTAGAATGTGAAAGGGTAGGGAGAGATGGTTTTTGGAAATTTGGTGGTGATGGCGAAGAAGCAAAGGAGAATTTGTAGAGTCTTGCAAATAACAGAGAACCCCCAAATTGGAAGACACAAAATTTCTTCCCCAACCTCAGAGGATAAAAGCCATCTTTAAAGATATTATGCACTGATACATGGACACAAAAGGGAGCTCTGGAACTAGAAATCTAAGAGAATTGGTTGAATTCAAGAAAGAAATGTAAGCAAAAGACAAAATCATACCAGAAATCAAGATTAAGTGTCCTTTTACGACGTGCCCAACAAAAAATGGACCAAAATGAAGTTTTAGTTAGGGAAAAGAAAGAGAAATGATCAAGAGAATGAGGTGATGAGCACTGGGTGTTATACACAACTAATGAATCATTGAACACTACCTCAAAAACTAATGATGTCCTATATGCAGGCTAATTGTATTTAAATTAAAAAAAATAAAAATGCTTCTATCTTCATGAAAATGAAAAGAGAATGAGAGCAAGATAAAGTTGAGGTAATTGGGTGATGGGCGTTAAGGAGGGCACTTGAGTAATGAGCACTCGTGTTGTATGCAACTGATGAATCACTACATTCTACCATTGAAACTAATAATTCCAGTATAAATTAATTTAAAAAAAAGCAAGATAAAGTAAGAAGCAAAAAGGGTCAAACAGGGTCAAACAAACAGACAGGCAAAGTAGAAACAACATACATATAATTGGAGTCACTGGAGGGGATAATTCCAGAAGACTTTCTAGAAATAAAAGATCAGAATCCACATATCAAAAGGTCCCACTGGATACCTGGGAAAATTTACTCATAAGCATCAACTCTGTGACTTATTGTAGTATAACTGTTAGACTTTAGGCATAGAAAAAGTCTTTAAGTCCAAGCCAAAAAGATCAAAAGGTGTATAAGAAAAAGAGAATCAGAACTGAGATTCTCTGTTATGCAGCAATAGATAAGTAATACATATGGATTTTTACATATTGCAAAGGAGAAGTCCAGCTTTCTTATAGCACCAGTAGTTTAGGAATGAAGAACAAGTATGCCTTGAGAGTCTATCAAATTGAATAACATTAAAGTAAAATCATACTGATGTAATTAAAGAGACAGTGGATTTTCCTGCAAACTGAATTTTCCTGCAACACATATTGGACTAGGAATGTACAAAAGTGAAATTGTGATATGAGGTAACTTATTTAATCACAAAGAATGATATTAAGTGTATTCATCCAATGGAGACACTCTCCTCAATCTTCTATTTGGAATATGGCCAGAAACTACTTGGAGATGAAATACTGGGATATTTTTTCCCTATTCAGTTCTATAGTCAAGTGTCAAATAAGGTATTTGTTGAAGATATCAAACTTCAAGTTTTACAAAAAAGTCAATCATAACTCATTTTGTTTTTAGTTGTGATGAATCCACAGGGGACGAGGATTGAGAATAGCTGTTTCCTTATGCGTGATATATGGTTAGAGATACACTTGAATCAAAAGTGCTATTTTTTAAAGTGTTGAATATTGTCATTGAAGTTGATGATGTCCTTCAGGCTGGGCCAAAATTAGTTGAGGTCAATGAACTGAACTGGGAAGAAAACACTTAGAGTGTGCCTGATGGAGATTCAGCAAGACTGAGTCTGAAATTAGATTTTTTTAATGGAAAAACATTTGTAGGTTTTCATCTGCTTTTTGAATACATGTGAACATTACTGATAATCAATTTATGAGAGGATTTTAAATCTTGCTGTCAAGAGAGTAATTTTTTTATTTGAAAAATTGGGTAGAAGCATCAGATTATTTTCTTGGCTTTGCAAAAATACTCAGTGCGAGTAACAAAGTTTTGTCCTACATGAGGGTCATTGACTGTCATTGGCTCTATCTCTGAAATTTTAGGGGAAAGATCAACTGTGTCAATTTAAAAAGTGAGATATTTATTTATGACATATATGATCTCAGGATCATGAGTTCAAGTCCTGCATTGGGCTCCATGCTGGGTGTGGAGCCTACTTAAAAAAATAAAATAAAATAAAACATTAAAACATGAGGGGGAAACAATAGTACCTACCTCAGTGGACTATCACACAGATCAAATGACAAGTTGTTAAGTGCCTGGCACTAAGTAAATGCTCAAGAAAATGCAGTATTGTATCTAGACAACTTCCCTGCAGCCAGAGCCCTCCAACCCAAGGTAGCAGCTACGGGGAACTTTCTCCAATCCTGTGTGGCTCTTCCTCTCGGCCACCGCTACAATCTCACAGCTGGCTGTTGGTCACCTCTTGCCAACACTGCATTGTTTTGCCTTGCATCTGGGTTAGCTGTGGGCTTCTCTGTCTTCTCATGAAGCTGGTATCCTGCTGAGGGTTCCTGGGGCTGGGTTGACTTCATTGCTCCCAGCACACAGCCTGGCACAGCCTTGACTAGGCCTTCAGAAGAGCTTGAGGGGAATGGATGTCTTCAGTTCCCAGAATTTCTGATTTGCAGGAGCTTGTAGGTTGTCTCACCAGATTGCCCACCCAGTTTCTGGAATTCGATGAAGCAGATATTTTTCCAGTCTCTACTTACATACCTCCAGTGGTGAGAGACTCACTATTGCTCAGAGCCGCACATGTTACTTTTTAAAATAGTTCCATTTTTAGAATTTTCTAATTTTAGTCAATAGGATGATCTTTCCACCATCTGCATCAGGTTTTGGTTGGAGACTGCAGAGACATGCAGAGAGAAGCTGGGAAATAAGAGTTGTTCAGGATTTATGGCTGAGGTCACACAACAGTAAAAAGAGTGACAAAGCACACAATATAACTTTAATAAGCTCTGCTCAACTCGTCAGAAACAAGCTCTCGGAAATGTCTATACATTTCTGCCCGCGGTGTTTACTGGGAAAATCCTTATACGGTTGTTATTTACGAATCCAGACGGGAGTTTATAGAGGGTTTGAAGACAGCAGTTTATTGATGCACTTGTTTGCATGTAAATCTCCTAGAAGTTCTTTTTCTGCTCCATGGTTGTGGGAGCAGAGTTAAGATCTGAGGGTGCGTTTGAAAGGCCCCGTAAGAAGAGAATTTGACCTGCTCCTGAGAGCTTTGCTGCCTTCTGGAAGGAGTGCTAGGATCTTAAGAGATGCCCCCCGGACACCCAGAATGTTCTGTGGAGTTTAGCCAGAACAAGAGGTTCCATGGACAATGGACAAAGACAGGTTGGTGCTAACTCTAGTCCTAACCAGGAAACTCTTAAAGCCTCCCTGGGACCAAGCTGTCTGCAGTGGGTTGAAGTCTTCCAGAAAACTCCAGGAAGCTGCCCCCCTAAGCCTTGAATAAAGAGCAAGCGGGTGAGCCTTGGGGGAGCGGCGTGGTTTAACTGAAGGGACACCAGAGAGGGGAGGTGGTGCTCTAGGGGTTGATGTCTGTGTGCTGCTAGCTCAGTTTTTCCACAGAAAGTGAACTCTAACATGCTGAAAATTTAAAACAAACAAAGCAGTCTCAATCCTCTCCAACCACATAGAGCTTCCTCCTGGCCTTACTTAACTTGAACCTCCCCAGCACCCCCGGGAAGTAGCCAGGATGAAGATTACACTTTCCACTCTAGGGATGGAGAAACTGAGGCTGAGACTGGATAACATGCCAAGGTCTCACCCTCAGGAATGGGCAGATCCCGGAGTTCCGATCTTTCTCCGCCCACCGCAGTTGCGACTAGGCCTTGGGACTCGAACAATCCACAGTTATTCCATCAGCCTCGGTGCAGCAAGTCATCTCCTGGGGGAGGCCAATGGTTAGATGGCAAATGTGACTTTTATGTGGAAGATGTCTCGTCTCAATACAAAAGCGTTTTCATACAAGGAGACGAAGAATAGGGGCTCAGACTGTCTCTGGGACAGTGATCTTTTGTCAGTTTATTAAGTTCAGATTTATTGCTGACTCCCTGACCAAAAACATAGCTGTTAGCCGTCCATAACACGGAGCAGAAATATGAGTTCTCGGTGAAACTGAGGGGAAAAAAAGAGAGAAGAAACCTTAATGACCTGTCGCTTGGAATAAATCTTAGCGGCCACATAAACTGGGATGACAGGAATTTATATTGTTCCTCAGCACCTGAATGACTAATGTGGTCAGAATGGGGAGCCACAGAAATTATTTCTCTTAACAAGCCAGCACCTGTTTGCAGACTCTTGGAACTGCTTTGATGAAGCCTCAGAATGTTGCCTTGATATCCCTGTCACACCCTCAGTGGGCAGCAACCTTCCCACACAGTTTGAAGCAGAGATGGCATTTCTGTCCTCTCCTGAGACCCTTAACTTTGCTGTTCCCGGGGCCCTAGAAGGTTCTGGGTCACAGGAATGCCCTAAAGAGGCTGGAGATAATCATCTGAGAGATATTGACGCCTGCCGGGCAGCCGGAAAGTGTCCCGGAGGGTCTCAGGGTGGTGGACATCGGAACCATTCCCAATTCCATCCCTATCCCATGCTGGGATTCTGGATTCTGCCCCATCAGAATTACTAGATTAGAGCCAGAAGTGTTCCCAGAGATGTTAGCTCTGTTTTTCAGATGAGAAGACTGAGGTTTACAGGATGGAAGGAATGAGCTCAAAGTCATGGGGCAAAAGTGTCTGATGCAGAACGAGAGCTCAGATTTCCAGACTCCTGACCATGATGTAGCTTCTGTTAGTGTGACAACAGTCCTTCCTTCTGTGAGCCTGAATCATTGCAAACCTGCACACCACAGATAGCTAATAGGTAGATGTTCCATGTTCAGTGCTGAAGAGGTAATCCCCAAAGAATCCCATTAAGATGCTCCCCATGAATCATTACTGACCCTAAAACCTCTGCTCACTGCTATAGCATGTGACCAGCTACACCACGGTTTCATATTCTTCTTCTAATGTGATTCTCACAACCACACTGAGAAGGCTAATAGGATGCTTACTTTTAGTCACTGTACTAAAGATGAAGAAGCTGAGGCTCCTAAGTTAGGCTAATAAGGCTGCACTTTTATTTTCTCAAAGGAGCAAGAGTCTGAGGAATCCGTGAAATCCCAAATGCATTGAAATGAAGCGCTATTAGTGTGTATAGTCAACAAACATTGCTGGCGTCATTAAGAGTCCATAGAAGCCCGCCCCTCCGCCCCCTGCTCTGACCTTGACCTGAGATATCACAGTCTACTGGGAAAAGAAGAGGCCATCAAAACCCCTGACGTCTTTGGGGTGGGGCTGTCCTAGCCTTCCCAGAGCCCACACACCCCATTCCTGGAGGTTCTGGTTAATTAAACTAATGCCATTTTTTTTTTCTAAACACAGTTCATCCAAGATGTGATCTTTTAAAAAGGATTTCTGTCTCTGATTTGGTGCCTGATTCTTTTCTTTGTCATTAAAAAAACCCCATTTTAGCTATTTTGAAACTTGTTCATCCTAAAGCACTTCTGGATAAATTTTATGCTTCTGTTCATTTATCAAATTTGTAGCATTTTATGAAGATGGTTTTTTTTTAATCTATGCAGGTGTCTTTTCTATTAGGAGGCATAAAACTACCTTTTTCCTCAAGGTGATATGTATCTAGCAATAAATATTTGCATTAAAAACTTGAATTCCAGCCAATTGTTATGCATAGACACACCCGATCCTGTCTTTTTAATTACAGATGATCTGTACCAATGTTGGATATTTTTTATCCTGTGCTTCATAATCAGCTAGTCATTTATGAACTAAAATATGGAGTCCCTATCCCAGGTAATCTGGAATGAGCTGCTGCAGATTTGATTGATTGTGATCTGAGAACATGCCATAGATGTCATCCCAGTGACACACCAAGGACACAGGGGGATGCCACCAGCCTTTGGAGGAGGAAGAGGCCTTTGAACTCTGGCATATTACAGCACCTGTGCGGAAAGATTAACAGGAGTTCCAGTGCCTGACATTTGAACCCATCTAGATCTTAAAAAGGCTTTAAAAATGATGACTTTAGCAGTCATTTCATTCACTCATTCATTCTGTCCATTGATGGAGCAACCATGTGTGCCAGTCACTAGGCTTCACTCTGGGGACACAGCTGGGGGCAGAAACACACACACACACACGTGCTCCCTGACCTCACGGAGCCTATTCTCTAGTGAGACACGTCTTGCGTCACTGTCACACATGCATGTCCTTTTCCTTTTTCCTCTTAGTAATAGAATCCTGATATTGTTTAGGGTGGTAATACGCCCAGCTGAACAACTTCACCTCCCAGTCTCCCTTGCCACCGAGGGCAGCCACGTGACACATTCACGGGACACACTCTGGCTGCCGAAACCTAAGTGGAAGGCTGTTGGGTATAGCAGAAAGGTTTTGCTTTCCTGGTGTGGGTGCTGTTCCTTCCATCTTGGGGCTCTCTTTCTTTTTTCTTTCCCTTTGGGATGCGAATGTGAGGCTGAGAAGGAGCCGCCATCTTGCAGCTCTAGCGTGGCCAGGAAGCATTGTTAAGTGAGGAAACGTAAGCCCCTTTTCTTTGGTTCGACACACAGTAACTGACTTTCTTTTAAAAACAGTCCTTACTGATAAACTCACCCGTATTTTCAATGTGAGACTGTGAGGCCAGGATTCTCTGGATGGGAGCTAGGAGCCTGGAAAGGACGATGGCCGTAATGGTCCACCACCAGGACTCCAGAATCATGTCTGCAAGGGCTGGCCAAGGAAGCAGGGTCGAGTCTGCTCTGTTCCAAGGGCTCCCCGGGGAGGCAGCATGTGGGAGTGGGCTGTAACTCTTCCTCCCTTCTTCCCTTCCACGGCACCGTGCCATCGTGCCTACCTCACAGGGCCTCACCTAGGAAGAGGCGATGGGAGAGTGTGAGTGGAATCCTGTAAAAACTAAGGAGAAGCACCGAGGTCGGTTACCTTCTAATACCAGGCAGTCTGAAATTAAATCTAGCAACACAGGAAATGCCTGTAGGAAGAGCCTAAGGAAGAGGTGGACCCTGAACTGGCCCCCGAGGGATGGTCCTGACCACGCTGGTCAGACGCAGAAGGACAGGCAGCTGGGGGCGGGGGGCCAGCACGGCCAGGGCCAGGCAGCAGGAAGGGCTGAGGACCAGAGCGGAAAAGAGCCAGGCCGGGACCCACATCCTTCCGCGAGTTAAAGAATGAATTGGAAACCAGTATATACGACCAGTCACAGGATATAAGGAATGTGCGTGCGCGTGTGTGTCCGCACGCGTGTGCGCACAAGTGCTCGTGTTGAGGGTTTCGGGGGAAGAGAGGGGCACCGAGGTGGGATTTTCTCCAACAGCCCACCAAGCCGAAAGGATGCGGCGCCTCCGTGGACTTCTTTGAAGCAGTATTTCCGAGCCTCGGGGCCCAGAGTAGAACTCAGGCTGCCTCTCGGGCAGAGAGGGACCGCCTGCCCCTTCGGACCCCGGGCCGCCCGCACAAACCCGGGAGATCTTTCCACGAGGCGTGGCGGGGCCATGGAGAGACGGATCCCCGGTAATGAGACAATTAGCTCCTTGCATTCTTCCTGCAGGAACAAATCTGGGCCCCCGTGGCATCTGTCCCCTCCTGTTCCTCCAGCTGGCCTCCTTGCCACGTGCACACCGTGCTGGGAACCGAGCCCCCGCCGCCTGCGGCTGCGGCTCCCGGAGGGCTCGTGCTCCCCGGAGGGGCGGGGGGAGGCCGCAGGAGCGGGAAGGAGCCGGAGGCTCGCGGGGGGCGGAGAGATGGATCCTGTGCGCGCCCCTGAACTCCTCGTCAAAGTTCCCCTGCAGGGCTGGCAGCCCCTTCTCGAAAGCTGCTCCGTAGCGGAGGTGGCATATGGACTGTTGACAGAGCAGCTGCCGGGGAAGAAGACGCTGAAAGGAAGCCTCGAGGGATAAACAGAGAAATCCGTGGCTCTACGTGGGGCCGCCGCGCGCCGGCTCTTCTCCTTCCTTCCCCTTCCCGCGAGGAGTGTGGTTGGGGCTGCTGGGCTCTTATGCTAGCGAGTAGGCTCCCAGTGAGGACCCTCGTCCTGACATTGTTGAGCACTTCCTACCTGCCCGCGGTCCTGGTAACGACTTTCAGGGCGTTAATCCCGTTACCCCTTCAGAGCCCTCTGTGGAGAGAGCCCTTGGTCCCATTTTATGGATGAGAACACCGAGGCTGGGGAACGTAGGGATACCGCCCTGGAAGGACGGCTAGTAAGTGGCCCAGGTCGAACTCCGAAGTCCGTCCTCCTAAAGGTTGTAGGGGTTTCCTGTCGGGAGTACTTTGAGCGTCAGACCGCCGGGCGAATGTTGATGAAGACTCGGTGGTGCCCTTGACACAGCCACAGGGGATTCGGCCTCTCCTTGGTCGTCCGGAGTGAAAGGGCAGCTGCGAGTGGCAGCTTATGGCCTCTGGCACAGCGACTGGCGTGGAGGCACACAGTGGGTTAGATGAATAATACACAAATAAATCAGTCACCCTTAGGGAAGCTGCTTGCACACCCATTTTGCAGGTGGGAAAGCATGCTCCTTAGAGAGTCTTGCTCTAAAAACTTGACAGAGAAGAGACTGGAGGTCTGGTTTTCAAACCATAGGACTAGACCTGTCTGTGGCCTACCAGGAGCACCTCACATTAAGTGGGATGGGGGGGAGGCTGGCTGGGTTGGGGGGGGCAGGTGGAAGGACGAGTAAGACTATAAAGCCATGAGTGTGGTTTACTTCTGAGTCAGTTGCTGATACCTTAGTAAATCCCTGGTCTAGAGAGCTGAGAGATATTGTTGCAAGAGCATCTAGCTTGAGCAAAAAGATGGCAATTTTTTTTCTTGTTGTCGGAGCCCTGTCTGCAAGCTGATCCCCAGGGAGCTGCGGGTGGGTCTCTGTCCCTCCTGTCTATCAAATCCTACTTTCCCGGATGGATCAGTCATCTCGGTTGGGAATCTGGCCCTTGCAGACATGGAGACAGAAACCAAGAGCCCATTCATCACATGGAAAGCTGATACATGACAGAGATGCAATCTCATCTTGAGGCTGGAAACTTGGAGATAAACGGAGGGGACTAATTTTCTCAAACTCCAGAGGGAACAGTTCCCAAGTATCAAAGGCAGCATCATAAACCGCACAAACGGAACTAGTACCTAGCTCACTGTCAGAGTGTGCCAACTCGCGGCTTGGCTGCTGGCGTGAGGACAAGAACGGAGGCTTGCCACACTCACATTGCAAACATTTTTAAAGGTCCACTGAGACCACAGGTACTTCTTCTCCACCTGAGAGGCATGGGGGTGCCCTCAATGGGTCCGTGCTGATAGAGAGAGAGGGGAACCAGGTTCCTGAGCCCTTTTTGGCTGGCCTCCTTCCTACCTCTCCAGCCTCCTCCCACATCCTCTCTCCTCGACCTCATCTGATACCCTTTCACCTCTGGGTATTTGCATAGGCTATGCCTGGAGTGCACATCCTTCTCCATTCACTAAGGCTTTTGTTTGTTTGTTTGTTTTTTAAAGATTTTATTTATTTATTTGACACAGAGAGAGAGAGATCACAAGTAGGTAGAGAGGCAGGCAGAGAGAGAGGAGGAAGCAGGCTCCCCGCTGAGCAGGGAGCCTGATGCAGGGCTCGATCCCAGGACCCTGAGATCATGACCTGAGGCAGAGTCTTTAACCCACTGAGCCACCCAGCTGCCTCTTCACTAAGGTTTTTGCTTATACTTAGAAGCCCGGCTCAAGCCCCATGTTTTGGACTCCTCCCGGCAGAGCTGGTTAATTTCTGCTCAAGATTGCCACAGCACTTTGCATATTCTTCTACCCCTCACATTCTATTGCTTTTTTACTTCTTTTCTTTTTTCTCCTTAAGGGTCTGCTTTCCACACTGGGCAGAGAAAGGAGTAGCCAGCCCTATTCCCTCCCAGAGGCCCAAGGACCTGGTAGATTCTGATATTTGCTTGCTGTTCCTTTTTGAATGAACAGTAAGCCATGACAGCTAACCTGTCGGTAATCTCTTTTGTACTATTTATTTTGTACAAATTTCCAAGGGAGCTTTGAGAGATCAGTGGGGAGCAACTTGGGGGACTCCTGAGATGCAGAGCTCCTGGGATCTTGCCTATCCTGAGCTTCTGTCCAAGCAGAAATGGGTACCCCCCAAAAAATGTCTTCCCCAGCCAAACCTGGGTCCCAGGGAAGGGGAAGGCTGAATGGAGACAATAGATCTCAGCCCCAAAGATCTCCATGAGACTTTGGACAACACAACAGCCCCCTTCTCTATCCTTCCAAGCCCTGCAAATGTCATTATCATCCATGGTATTTAGATCAGACCTGGAGGATTTGTGCCAAGCCGTACTTCGACTCCCCAGCCCCGCACCTAGGGTGCCACCCGTGCCTCAGTCCCCTCACTTGTGGCTAACAAGGACGCCAACTTCTTAGGATGGTTTCAGAAATGAAATGGGAGGTTATCTAGAGGTTTTTACTGCTATACAGTGAGGGGCCCGAATCTTATCTATAAGCTTGATCATCATCTTTACATTTGCATGGACTCAGGTAAGCACCCCCCAGATCAAGATATTGAGCTAAATGAGACTTTAAAAGCTGACAGAAACTTATAAACTGTAAAGTGCTGAAGAAATGTTGGTTTTGAATATTACCAGGAGGTGGAGCCTCTTTCACATTAAATTCCTCTCCTCCTACAACTTGTAGGTTTCTAGAAATCGTTACCATCCAGTGCAGTCACCCCAGCAAATCACTGCAGGTGCAGGAACTCAACAACCCAGCTATGCCTAGCGGCTTGGAAACAGAGCCCCGCCCACAGCTGCCGGCACCCTGGGCTCCAAGAACCACTGCTCTGGGCAGGTCGCCCCTGTACCTATTCCCTCAGGCATTCCGCCGCCCTGACAAAATGCGGCCAGGGACAACATAGCTGCTGTATAGTTTCGATTCAACACGACTTGATTTAAAAGATATGTCTTGGGGCGCCTGGGTGGCTCAGTGGGTTAAAGCCTCTGCTTTTGGCTCAGGTCATGATCTCAGGGTCCTGGGATCGAGGCCCGCATCGGGCTCTCTGCTCAGTGGGGAGCCTGCTTCCCCCTCTCTCTCTGCCTGCCTCTCTGCCTCCTTGTGATCTCTCTCCCACTGTGAAATAAATAAATAAAATCTTAAAAAAAAAAAAAGATATGTCTTGTACGCCAGGCCCTGGGCAGAGGAGGAGAGAAGGACCTTCCTAGGCTGAGCCCTCCGAGGGACTTCTGGATGTGACCGTGTCCATACCTGTGACGCTGAAGCCCACAGAGGCAAGGACTCTGACTGTCATCCATCGCTCCCATGGAACTGACTTCTCAAGGTTCCCAGACCTCCTTCTCCAGGGCTGACTGCTCTGGGCTTTAGCCAGCTTCTCCACTTGATCCGTTAGGTGTCTCCACCTGGGCACTCCACAGCCCCTCAAACTCAGTATGTCCCTGAGAAAACCCATTTTCTCACTTCCTAAACCAGGCTTCACCTTCCTAGTTTCCCTCCTCCCTCATTGAGGCATCAGTCACCCCCAATCGTTCCTTCGAAGCCGTGCCTGAGGGTCAACTTCACCCTTGCCATGTTCTTCCTTCTGGTCCTTCCCTACCACCACCTCTGCCATCACCCTCGGAAACCCTCAGTGTGTTGGGAGCCCCCGAGCTGGCTGCCTGCCAACTCTTACCCAACCCTCAACGCCTCAGAGAGTACCACTGCCTCTAGGAGTCTTTCAGTCCCACGTCCCTGACCTCTGCTGCCTGTTGACTACTGACGCTCTTTACCTGAACCTCTTTTGGGGTCTCGGGATGCTTTCTACTTCATCTCACCCCTTTATCTCCCTGGCGCCTGGTTGCAAGCATGGTGTCTGGCCCTTGGTGCTGTTGCATGAACGGATGGATGCCGCACTCATGGGGCGGCAGAAGTAAAGACAAAGCCACTGAACTATTAATCATAGTTTCAGAGACCCCAGCCTTCTAACAAAGGCCAGGATATGCTAATTCAAGTGAGGTCTCCGAGTCTTCCTTCATCTTCTCCATCTGTGACCCCTTTGCCTAACAGAAAAGGGCAGGTGCCTGACACCTCACGGGCCTCTGTGCTTGAAAATGCTGAATCTGGAGAAACTTTGTCATAATTACCTCCCTCCTTGAAAGTACAAACTACGTAATTTGCCTTTAAGTGATCTTAAATTAATATAAATAATGAAGTATGCTCAGAATACTCAAGTACTGGTATATCCAATTGAACACAATTAAAATTAAGATGGATTTATTAGTATTGTGACTATTATTGATTAAAACGGTAATGATAAATAAGGAGAAATGTTAAGTACAACAGGGAATTGGTAATATTTCTTCAAAGTAATCATTTTGCTGTGACTACCCAATTATTAGTACATTTAATGTGTTATTCAGTGCAATTAATTACCCACTTTGCTTCTGGGAAGGCACTAGGAAGAAATTGCTTTCTGCCTGGAGTAGTGGTTGCTTGGAAGAGGGACTGGGAAAAGCCCCTGCTTGCTAGAACTTCTGTGATGAAGACCATGCTCTTTGGGCATGTGGGTCCCAGCGGCTCTGATAGAAGCTGCCAGTGCCCTTGGGGAGGAAGAGACAAAACAGAGACCAGGTTCTTAGTCTCAGGGTCAGTGGCTTTTGTAGCTGTGGGAAGTGGTGATGGACAGATCGGGGACGGGGCGGCGGGGTGTGTGTGTGTGTGTGTGTGTGTGTGTGTGTGTGTGTGTGCAGTGAATCAGATCAGATCACCTGGCTTGAGTCTTGACTGGGTCACCTGGCTTTGGACCCTGAGTTTACCCCCAGCACCTCCCAGAGGTTTATTTTTCTCACCTGTAAAATGGGAACGACACAGTCTGCCTGCAAAGGTCTGTGAGTGAAGGCGGTCTATGGGTGGAGCAGATTTGTGAGGCCAAAGTGATTGCCTGCCCAGAGAACCAGGACATCTTCAGGCTCAGTCTGACTTTTGGACATGCTTCTGGTTCCCGGGAACCACCTCTGGGTGTTGTCTCTTGCGGGCTACTGTGGGTCCTTGATGGCTCAGTGCAAGGTCAATGTGGACGGTTACACCCTTGGCCTCCAGCTCCACTCCACTCCACAGCCCATGAGCTGGCTTATGTGGTCCCTGCACCTCGTTGCTGGGAAGAATGCAGATGAGTGAGATGATAGGATGATAATTGTTGGACACTTCTACAAAGCTCTTGCCTATTCATTTTCTATGTGTCTGTACAGCTAGCCTAGGAAGTAAAGTAGGTTTTATCAACCTCATTTAAAAAATGAAGACACTGGGGTCTAGAGAGGGAAAATGACTTGTTCAAGGTCATAGAACCAGGTGGTAGCTTGAGGACTTGAACTCAAATCCTCTGACACCAAGAACCATGCACCCCTACCTCTTTAGCCTTCCTACATTATTGCCACATTTCCTTATCCCTGGAGTCCTCTGGCCCCCAATCCTCCCCAAGGCCAAGGTTTTATCGTATTGTTTCATGAAGCTAATTGCTAGTTTTTACATAAAGGCTTTATTTTATGAGCTCCAAATTGCCCAAATTAGATTTTATTAAGCTCACACGTATGATTTTCCTTGTTTTTATTAAAATTAAGTTCACTCATTTGCCATTTGCAAAGGAGTTTGAAATTAGGATCACTTTGTATCCACGGAAACACAGGGAGAATCTTATATGTGATCAGACTTTTACCCGTAGAATGGGAGAAAAAAAAAAGGCAGCTGGTAATTAGGTGCGTAATTCATAGTCATACTCCTGGAGCACAATGGGTCTGCTCTTCTGCTTTGTGGCTGACGGTTTATGACAGCTCTTTCTGGCATGGCTGTGTGGGAGTGGGGTAGGGGTGGCGGTCGGTGGGTAGGATGGAGGGGTTAGAGGAGCTGGTGTCAGCCCAGTTTTGCCCCTTGCTCAGGATGTGGCTTGGGGAAAGGCATATCTCTTGTTTTGGGTCTCAGTTTCCCCATCTATAAAATGGGGAATTTAGGGAGTTAGGCTTAGAAAAAATTTTTATCCCTTGTCTCAATTCTGATTATTCATAGCGAGTGGCCACAATGTTGTGATGAGAAGGGTTTTAATGCCATCCCTGCACTCAGCAGAAAAATCCATTTGATTAACTGACTCATTCAGCAACTATTAACTGAGCAACTACTAAGTACCAGGGACTCTTCTAGCTGCTGGGGATAGATAAACACACCAGAAGAGTCTTCCATTTTCAGGAAACAGCAATAATAGCAACCATAAAAACACAACTAAATAAATTAAATTTTTAAAATGATGACATTACAGAAGACAAATCAGAGAAAGTGATGCTACGTTAAGCTGGGGGTGGGAAGGGTCAGTGGAAACCTCTGTGAGAAAGTAATCTTTGAGCCGAGAGCTGAAGGGCAAAAGAGGTCCAGTCCCCAGGAGATTTGGTTGCAGCAAATGCTCAGGACACAGGCAGAATGGGAGGGATCAAGTCCAAGGAACAGAGATGGGGCCAGGGTGGCAGGTGAGTTGGAGGTGGGCTCAGAGCCAGAGACAGTGGCTGGATGGTGATTGATTAGTTATGTCTGCTCTGGGTGTGGGAGGGGAGAGTGTTGTTAATGTGTGCTCCCTGCTTGCAATCCCTGGTCTAAATGATCCCAGCAGTGATATTTCAGGAATCTGCAGGCAAAAGCTCTATCCTAGTACAGGGTATGGCTCCACTTGGGTGAATGGGGGAGGGTACCAATTGGAAGGGGGTGGCATTTGAACTGGCCTTTCAAAGATGCCCATTTCCAAACCAGGGGGTGACATGCCCTTCCCATGGCATCAAGTTTTGTCCTGTGTGTCTGGAATGTGCTTCTCCAGCAACATAGGCAAGATACAAGATAATGTGCAGCTTAGGCAAGATACAGCCTGGTTTAGGGCAGGAGGACTGTCCGTGGAGGCAGAGAAACTGGGCCCAAGCCCATGCTCAGTTATTCATTAACCATGTGACTCAGCCCTTGACTTTAATCTTTCTGAGCCACAGTTCCCTTGTCTTTAAAATGGAACAGTAATAGCATTTACCTCTCAGAGGACTGAGAGAATGAAAAGATAAATTAGAACATAGGATTTATAAAATGTGATATCAGGATTTTAACATTTATAATTTGTGTATTATTTATACTATGAAATAGTGCTGGGTTTTACAAATGGTTATTCTCCTTAGGAATTCTCCTCCTCAAAAGAATTTGATGTTTTCCCTTGAGTGTAAATTGTCACAGCTCTTACGGTAAGTACTTAGCAGTACGCAGTATGCAATGACCTAAAAAAATGTTTGTTTCTTTTTGTCCAGGAATTCTACTTCTTAGAAGTTAACAAAAGGAACGAAGTAGACTTCAACTTCGGCTTCTGGCTCTGATGGAGGAACTTGAAGCAGCCTGCTTCTCCTGCTAAGGACTAGAAACACTGAATAGGATACAGAAGAAAAGTCGCGGATATTCACTGAGTGGGATAATATGCAGCAATGGAGACGAATGAAGGATTGCAATGAACAGAAACACATGAATCTCACGACCATAATGCTAGGCAAAAGGAAAGAGATGCAAGGTCTGTACAATTTTATATTCGAATTTTATTTAAAACTTATTTTTACATAAAATTTATTATATGTAAAATTATATGTATTACATGTGAAATAAAATTCAAATAAATTTTTAGAGATGCTACAAATATCTATATCTAAGATATAAATATACATCAGACATATGAGTACAAAAATAAGAGGAAACATAAAAATATAATATACACTTACATTTATACAACAGAAATAAGCAAATATATAAATATACAATGTTTTATATACTATATAAACACAGTATATAAATACAGTATTATACAAATATTTGCATTTATATAAATTCAGTCTCTTGGTGTTGAAGGTTAGGGTAATGTTACCCCGGGGGGAGGTGTTGTGATGGAATGTGGGGCACAAGAGGAGTGAGGGTTCTGGTGATCTTCCATGTCTTGATGTAGGTGGGGTGATGTTCTATGGGGGGTATTCGCTTTGTGAGAAGTCATTGAACTGTACACTTCTTTCTTTTAAAGATTTTATTTATTTATTTCACAGAGGGAGAGAGATCACAAGGAGGCAGAGAGGCAGGCTAACAGAGAGAGGGGGAAGCAAGCTCCCTGTTGAGCAGGGAGCCCGATGCGGGCCTCGATCCCAGGACCCTGAGATCATGACCTGAGCCGAAAGCAGAGGCTTTAACCCACTGAGCCACCCAGGCACCCGAACTGTACACTTTTGATTTATACATTTTTCTATATGTATGGTTCACTTTAACAAGGAAAAAGTTTAAATAAAAAAGGAAACAATTGGGTATATAGATAAAGCTGTGTGAATAAAGAGCTTGATTGCAGCACCACATATAATGGTGAAAATAGAAATAATATAGCAGTCCAAAATGGGAAATTCTTCTTAAACAATGTGGTAATGAAACCATCTTTTAAATGGTGTTTTCAAAGAATTTTGAACCGTGTGGGAGAATTTTGAGGTTACGCTGTTAGTGGGGTGAAGCGCTATGAAGGCTGTGTGCAGATTTGGAGCCTGGGCTGTGACTGAAGAGCTTCTCGGCTCTGGAGGATGGAGGGGCATGGGAGAGGCCGAATGTGGGCCGAATCCCCTTCTGCTCGGCAACTACTTTCCCCATATTCAAGGACGAGTAAACAGATCTCATTTCCCGACCTTGTTCTTCCTTGTTCTCATCTTGAAAAGCCCCCTCATCTCTCGGCAGCTCCCCGGAATCTCCACAGGCTTGGGAACTCCGGGCAGCCGGCCTGTCCTCCCCTCAGGGTTGCTTCCCTTCCTCGGCGGGGCTCGAACCCTGGGAGCCATCTGGTCTGGATAGCTCCCAGAGGACCCTCAGACTCAGGCCAGATGCAAGGCATGGGGAACAAGGGACACATTTTCCTCTGCGCCCCTAGTTCACAAAACTGCTCCTGCCCACAGAGTCGTGGGTGCTGCGTGTCATTAGACACCTGTGGATTAGCAACTCTCTCCACCTCTCTCACCCCTTGGCTGCCTACCCTATCCCAGGCCGGTCTGGGATTTAGGATGGCTGCCCCTTAATTACACAAAGAGCTGGGAGAGACTTTACCATCATCACGTTCGAGAGCCTGATTCTATTCCCATTCAAGCTGCCTTCTGCCCCTGTCTTCCTCCCTAAGACAATGGGAGTGGGGTGGGGGGATGCTCTTCAAATTTTCTACAACGGGTTTAATTACTTTTGTTGTAAAAATGATTAAACAATGTTCTTTATCTCTGTGAGCGCTCCAGAATGGTGCTTCTCAGATGTTAACGTGCTTTGGCTGGAAATCACCTGGGAGATTGTTCGTGCATGTTGTGATTCATTAGGGGTGCGGTGGGGTTGGGGGGTGGTGTCATAAAGGGGGTCATAGAGGGGAAGGTAGTGGAGAGACCTGACTATAGTGAGTCTCAACCAGCTTTCACTTTCCAGTTCTACTTCAAGTCAAGTCTGTATTATGTCTTCTTGGAAAGGTAGACAGGAAAATATTGAAGCTACATTTGTGAACTATTTGTTTTATTACTCAAAATCGCATAATCAAGCAGTGCTAGGTTGGAAAGGTTGCTTAAAGACCCTTAGTCCCACCGCTCCCGTGAGGCGCTCTGTAGGAGCCCTGGAGCTCTGGCGGAAAAGGGCTCCCAGGTTCCAAGGGGACCAGAGCTTCTGTGATGCTCTCTGGAGCTTCTGCGGGAGCTGGCTCCAGTTGTCTGGACTGGGGACACCTCCAGAGACAGGATGACTCCAGGCAGCCTTTTCATCACTAGATGGGTCTAATTGTTCGTGAATTTTCTCAGGTGAGCAGAAAACTAACTCCCTGTGGTCCTTCATCCATTGACCCAAGGTCTAACGCAGGTGTTTTCAAACTCCCCTGATGACAAATATCACTTGGGGAGCTTATTTAAAATTCGACCCAACTCCAACCCACACAAAGCAGATTCCCAGGCCCTTCCTGGGGATTCTGATTCGATGGGGCTTGGAAATTTTTTGTTTCAATAGCCATACTTCCTTCCTTTAGGCATATGAAATCAATGAGGGAGGCATTTGGGTACAAAAACGCAATTTCCTTTGATGCAAGGAGAAAAATCCATTACTGAAGTGGCACATATAGGCTGACTTCTTCTTCATTTGATATTTATCATGTGAGCTGGTAGGTGATATGTTGTTTTCATCTGAACTTAAATATGATATATATATATATATATTTATTTCTTTAAATGTTTTAAAATTCCTCATTCTCTGTGATTGTGAGAAAGGTACATGAGGCTGTTTTAAGTCAGATAAAACTGAACAAAGGATTGACAAAGAAAATTCTAAAATATAAAAAATAACCCACTATTATAGTTGTGGTTGGTAGTAGCAAAATTGAAGTCAATGTCCAATATTCAGGTTAGTTGATTCACTTTGTCAGACCTAAAAAGAACTACAAAATGCCCATGTCCTGCAATGTAGCACTTTTCCTCCTAGAATTGTAAAGGAAATCATTCAATAGAAGATAAAGGAGCCTTATGGACCAAGATGCTCATCGAAGCATTATTTATAATTCTGATAAAATTATGAACAAATTCAATGTTCAACAATAGACTAATAAGCAAATTGAGATATAACCATGAGCAAAATATTATACAGCTATTGAAGTGATTAGAAAATCTGTATATCAACATGCATCTGTATGCTTATGACATTCAGTGTAGGTTAGCAGAATGAGAACTTGGTCCATTTATACTTTTTTTGGTAGAAAAGCACATTTCAGTTAAATAAGTATTTGTTAAATTCATATTTAAAATAGTGCTATTGGGATGCCTGGGTGACTCTGTCAGTTAAGCAACTGACTCTTGGTTTCAGCTTGGGTCATGATCTCAGGGTCGTGAGATCTGGTCCTGTGTTGGGCTCCGTGGTTAGCACAGAGTCTGCCTGGGACTCTCTCTTCCTCTCCCTGTGCCCCTTCCCCCTGCTCTCTCTCTCTCACTTTCTCTAAAATAAATAAATAAATCTTAAAAAAGACAATATGATATGGTGACAATAAAGCCAAAAGACAACTCCATTTAGAAGAAGTAGAGGGTAAAAGCTTGATAAATATCCATTGAAACCAAGGACTCTACCACATTTGAAGTGTTAGGGGAAGGCCTTTAGGGACAGCTGGTTCAACGTGCCAACCTTTGTAAGGATGGTTATTTTAGTCACCTTAACAAATGACGCTCTGTATCCTCCTTGACTTCGGCAACTGGTAAGCCGCCCAAGAAGTTTTCCTCAAAGTTCGCGTCTACCTCTGGGAGAGATCCAACGTTGGGGGGTGTGGGGAGAGGCAGATGCTCAAAAGAGCAACTAGGAAAGCCAGACTTCCCATCTCAAATTTTGTTTTTTTCAGACCAAAATTCTTTTGTTCGGAACAGATTGGCACCAACGTCTCAAAATTTGCATCGGAGAACAAAGATTCATGTTTGAGTAAAAACAATGAGGCTAGCACAGCCTGTGTCTCAAAGGTTCCTCCTGCCCCCACTCCCACCCCTCACATTCTCTAGTTCTGGTCTGTTAGGGGCCGAGAAGCCCAACGAGTCAGATGGGGAACAACTTACTGAGGCGAGGGCCTCTGGAATAAAAGATGAACCCCAGGGCCGGGAGCACAAGAGAGCCGCTCTGGGGGCTGGTGCAAGGGCCTCAGGTTCCCTCCATTTCCAGGGTAGGGACCATGCTCCTGAGCATTAAATTGACCAGGTTCGATTCTGAATAAATGGGGTAGTACTGGTTATTTTGGAGTGAGCTGGACTGACGTAGAAAGAGCACATATTTTGGAGTCAGAAAAACCTGTATCCAGTTCTTGCTGTCTCTTTTTCGTGATGATTTCTTGGGCAATCACGTCGCCTTTCTGCGCCTCAGTTTCCTAACTCCTGAAATGAGAAAATAATCCCTGTCTTGTACAACTCACAGAGCTAGTGTAAAGATCCTTTAAATAATAAATTGGAAGTACTTGATAACTGCAAAATATGATGTCTGCTAATTGTTTTAATAAGTAGTAACAGTTACAGTGACATTGCAAGTCTGAGATTTATTTTGGGGTCTTAAGTATCGATCCCCACAGGCTCGTGATTATTTAAGGGCTGATTTATGAGCTGCCATGTACTGAGGTTATGGTATAAATTAAATTTTTTTTCCATCTGTGCTCATGCGGCTGGGGCTGCAGGTGGGGGTGGTAAGCCAGGCAGTCAAAGCATCTAAGGAAGGAGGCTGCCCTGAGAAAGCCAGACCAGATACCTTAGCCTTTGCTTATCCTTCGTCTTTGCTTATTCAAAATCCTTGAGTTGGATATAAAGAGGATATGCAGGCCAATGCCATAATGAAAGGAAGGCATCCGGAAGTCCCTTCCAAGAGTGATGAATGACAGAGGTGTCCAAGATGCTCAGATGGGGAGCTGACCATGCAAGTGACTGCCCGTTGACCAGTGACATGCAAGCGGAGCCACCCAGTAGCAGGGGGGAACACACAGTGACTAACAAGGTGGGCAACTTCCATCAGCACGCTCTCCACACTATTTGTACCCCTTCCTCCCATTCTTCCCCTCCCCAGGTCTCAATTTCAAGATCAGGGACCCTAAACCTTGAGAGATGAGAATCAGCAATTCATTGCCCCTCTTCCCCTTTGTCCCATCCTCCCAACCCACAGTTATAGTGATGATGCCTAATGCACGTTTCCAGACATTACTCAAATGATATAATAATTCTTCTTTTTTTGGTAGAAGAACCAAATGACAGATGTGATATATAAGAAGAGTGGAGCTCTCCTTTCCGTACTCCTCCCCACCCCCGGAGGAAGTGTGGTATACACTCTTCTCCCCTCTTGATGCATTTACACTCGTATGCGTATTAATCACGTATCATGTTGCTACTTGCTTTTTCCACTAAGTAATATATTTTGGAGACCTTCCTGTTGCCGTATCTCTAATGCATTCTGCTTTCTGAGCAATGGATATTCTACCATAATTTACTCATCTATTCCCCTCCCTATTAATAGTAAATTAGGTTTTTAGTTTTTTTGTTATTGCCCACAATCCCGTGATGGGCATTCTTGGACCCATGTACATGAATTTGAACCATGAGTGTGTGGGGCACAGAAACAACTACTTTTTTTGGAAAGAGCCGTAGGAGGGGAATAGCTTGGCCAACTGATAAGTGCATTTGAAATTTTGGTGAATGTTCTCAAAAGGCCTTCATCAGGTGCCTTCATCAGTTTATACACATAGTGTGTATGAGAATGTCCATTTCTCCACATTTTTGCCAACTAATCTATCTTTCTACTTTGGGTTAAAAAATTCTCTTTTCCCTGACTAATTCAGCTCTTCATGATTATTAATTGTGTGTGAATTATTAATTTTCTGTGAATTGCCTGTTTATTTCCTTTACAAATTTTGACAATTGAGTTGTCTTTTTTTTTTTTGCTTTGTTAGAAACTCTATGCGTTCTGGATAGTAATTCTTTATCTGAGTGTGTAATTTAATTTTTTCCCCACATGAATAGCTAACTGGTCCAGTCTCACTTGTGGATTGGTCCATCGTTCTCTACTAATTTGAACTACTCCCTCAATGGTAAACTTAATTTTCATGTATACTTGAGTTTGTTGCTGGCTTTGTTATTCTGATCCACTGATCTATTTGTTAATATCTGCACCGATGCTAGACCGTTTTAACTACTATAGCGTACTGTGTGTTTTGACATCTGGTAGGATAAGACCCAAATAAGAAATGCTATTGAATTTAGACTGGAACTGCATTGAGAGATAAATGTGGGGGGAATCGGGGTATTTTCAATACTTAGTCTCCCCAACTAGGTTTACAACTTTGTTTATCTAGGTTCTTGTGTTATTTTATTTCCAAATAGATATTGCACACTTAAAAATTATATTTGTTTTCTAGGAATTTTATGGTTTTTGTATAAATTGAGTTCTTTTAAAATCATTATTCTGTTAATACTAGTATATCGAGAAGCTATTGGATTAAGCATAAAGATGTGTCTCTCCAAAGTTTCGAACTTTCTTATTAGTTCTGATAGTTTTCTGTTGGTTCCCTTGGATTTTTTTTTTAGGTGGGCAGTTATATTATCTGCAAAAAGTGAAAGTTTTGTTGTTTTTTTTACCCTTTCCGAAGTTTAAGTCTATTTTCCTTGCCTCTTTGACTTCCGGGGCAATAATGACTAGTATCAAGGACAGCAATCAGTTCTGTCTTCCACACATATTTAGCAGGAATGCTTCCGAGATCCCATCACTAATCATTTAATTGCTGATGATTCCTAACTGATACCCTTTTTTCTGTTGCCGAACTTCCATTCCATTCCTAACTTACTGAGATTTAAAAAAATTAATTCTGAATGCTGAATTTTATTGAATGCCTCGTGTATTTATTGAGATGATTAAGATTCCTTCATCTCTGTGTTGAATTACAGGATGAAGTTCTCTAATGTTGACCCGTCCTTTGCCCCTTGGGTCAGCTCTCCTTGGACACAATGTATTCTTTTATATGCCCTTGGATTTGATTTTTTTAGTATTTATAATGTTGGATGTTTGCATCTACATTCCCAAGTGACAATCAGCCATGCTTTTCTATGAGAACAGCTCCCTCATTCTCATCTCTACTACTCTATTGTTACCTACCTTAGATGACCCCTCAACCTTTTGTCTTCTTCTTCAGACATTTCAAAGCCAATATGCTCACTGTTTCCTCGGACTGGGTTCCCTTCCCTAAGAGGTTTGTGTGGGTTGTTGGATGTTTATTAACACTCAGACACCTATTCAGATATCACCCCCTTACCTACACTAGTCACCCCCTGTCATTCTCTACCCCGTTAGCCAGTTTCATGTCCTCCCTAGTGCCATTCTATCAGAAAGGGTGTTATTTACCAGCTCGTTTCCTTGTTTATTACCTGTTTTTTCCCACTAAGCTGTCACCCCAGGAGAACAGGTCCCTCTCTGCCTTATGTCACAGAATAGATGCTCAGGGAATACTTATGGAACGAAGATGCGTTTTGGTTTTCATTTTGTTTTTTCCAGATAGGGGGCATGGGAGACAGTATCTCTCCATCTCTTTAGCTTGGGAACATGTTGAATTTTGTTGTCTTCACTGCATGCAAGTTGGTTGGCACAGGATTCTAATATTGAAGTGTTGGCCCCTGTGTGTGCAAAGTGAAGACAATGAAGGTGCTCCGGTCATGGCGTTTCTAAGGGCACTAAATGAAAAATGTATACCAAGCACTTCTCACCGTGGTGGATGTATGGGTAGCCCGTGTCCAGGAAATGCTTGCTGTCTTGTTAGTCCCTCATGCAACGTGGAGGGGCCTCGCTGAGTCTCAGTTTCTCCTCAGTGTCCAAGGCAGCCCTGCTGAATCACAGTGATGTGAGGATCAAAACACTGTATGGAATTCGAGAACAGTAAAGTGTCATGAGAATATTGTGATTCTTTCCTGCCATGTCCAAGAAAGAGCCCCTTTGGTTAAAGGAGGCTGGGAAGCAGTGTGTCCTGTGGGCAGGGAATAGACATGGAGCTGGACGGCCCTTGGCTCACAGCGTTTACCAGCTGTGTGACTTTCGGCAGATCCCAAGCCCCTCTGATCCTCATCTTGGTTGTTATTACCGTTCTTTCTGCAAAGTGATAATAACACCTATTTCACAGGGTTACCGTGGGGATTAAATGAAGAGGGAGTACATAAAGACCTAGTTTAGCATTTTTCACACAAGTGGGTATTTAATAAATGATACCTATTAATATTATATTTGTATGAAAAGGATTGGCAAGCCATGATTTAGAACATTCTCTTTCCAATTTCCCATCATCGAAATAATCACACTTCTCACATCCTCACTGGCAGATTTCACAGCTAGTGCATTCAGGAAAAGTTATTTATTTGAATAACAAATTCTTTGCCCATTCCCCAAACCGCGCATTGGAGCAGGGCTTAGTGGAGGTGGGCTGCATGGGCTGGCCTGAAGAGACGGGGAGAGGGTGGTCAGGGTGTCAACGTGGGGCGCTCCCTGTGTTCCAGGCCCGCCCTCATTCAGCCTCATCTCATGGATAAGAAAGCGGAAGCCCAGGGAGACTAGGTAACTTGCCCGAGGGCACATACCTTCAGAGGCCCAGCCAGATCTGAGTCAGCAGCCCGCCTTCAGAATCTTCGACAACAATGGGAGAATGCTAGGCCTCCAGTATGTTGCTTTTCATGGGTTACTTGGTCACAATATGGGCTTGACTAATGCCTTTTTGAATGAATGAAGAATCAATGAATAAATGCATAAACAAATGTAGTCTTCCTAGGAAGACCCCCATAAGCAAGACCAGACCAGTATGCTGCGAGAACATATACTTGTAAGAGTGTAAGAGTACGCTGTGAACAAGACTCAAGGGACCCCAAAGAGAACCATGCCATTCACTTTCAACCTGGAACTCTAGGTAATGATCATCTTAGCATCTCTTCTTGGCATAGGTTTCCTCCTATTAATTATACTAACCCATGTGGCAGGCTATTTCCAGCTTCCTTCCCATCAAAGTGTGCTATGACAGAGATTCTTGCCAATGGGATATGACTGGAATGACAGGTATCACTTTCTGGCTGTGGCGACTGAGAGGTAGGCGTGTGCCTTCTCCTTCTATTTCCCTCATCTGCTGATTGCAGGCGGGGCATCTGGAAGCCCCAAAGGGCGAGGACAGAGCCACAATGTAGAAGGGGCCCAGGTTGCTGGAAGCCTCCTTGCCAACCAGCAATACCCGTGTTGCATGTTCCTATGAGCCACACGACATTTATTGTGTTAAGCCACAGAAATTTGGGGGTTTATTACAGCTCTGAGCATAATTTTACTCAAAAGCCTGATTCCTTCTGAATTACTGAATCTCCTCATAGAGTTTTAGGTATACAGGTTAGTTTGTCTTGTTGATAACTCGCGAAAGCATAAGTAATTAATAAAAAGTAGAGGCCAAAGAAGGACGCCCCAGAAGTTCCTTCTCCCTGTCTACTGAGGGTCCGGAGATAGTCCTTACAATTTACAAGTCAGTTTTACCTCATCATCTAACCCTCATCAGTTAGTGGTATATTTGTTATTAAACAGAAGAGGAGATCGACATCCAGTTAAGGGTTTCCCTCAGGTGACCCGGATGATAGCTCAGGGGCAGTGTGGGGACTCCAGCCTCATCTCTCTGGCTGGGCATCCTCTGCTCTTTTGTCACAATGAGGTAATAAACGTGCCGTGCTCCAGGGGAATAAGTTCCCTTTCAGTAAGTATGGCGTGTAAGATGGTTCTGACAAGTGCCTTGTCCTTTCCTTCTTTACACCTTTGTCTCTGCCAGGGTTTCTTTGGGATGGAGTGCCCAAAGCTTGTGATTAGAAACAGCTGCAGAAACAAGAGGAAAACATCTTCTAAAAATAAGTAGCGCCTTAGAACACAGTGTGCCAGGACTTGTAGGAGGTGGATGGGGATGTGTGATCTCGGGCAGCCACAAGGAGAGCTCTGGTTCTCACACACAAGGTGACTGTTTCTGTTGGCAGCTGCTGCCTGCCGGGAGCCTCCGTAAACTGGATCTCAGGACCCGGGGGCAGAAAAGTTGAACTCATCCCTCCACTCAGGAATGTGAAGACTTCCTTCGGGAGTTTGGATGGCTTCTAAGGTAGAGCCTAATTAGCCCACGGAGATACTCTTCGTCAGTTATATGGTTGGTTCAGAAGTATTTAATGATACAGGAAAATGCTCACCAGGAAAAAAAAAATCAGGTCATGAAATAATATGATGCAGAATGGTCTAATCAAGAATTTATTAAAATTTGATACAGCCGCACACACGCTTGGCAAAAAAGACCGAAAGAGAAGGCACCTCAGTGTAGCACGAGTTATTTCTGGATGATGAGAGATCAAAGTTGAAATACATTTATTTTTAAATTCCTTTCTGTCATTTTTAATCTTTGTAAAATAAACATACACTATTTTTACAATTAGAAAAAAAATGTTGCCAGACAGAAGTAGAGATTGGTTTTTCCTGAATCGATTTAATTTTAAGGGTTTTGCTCATTTTCAAATTATAGCTTTGTTGGGAGATAAAAGAAAATTAAATAAGCTACAGAAATTTTGCCAAAAATAATAAATTGCTATTATTGGTATAAATTGTATAATAAGTATTAGATTAAAATTGAAAGCCAGCATAATAGGTTATTCATATAATACTCCACTTCAAATGTTCCTGTTTATTTTGAATTGCCTCGCCTGCTTCACAGAGTTCAGATAATGTAGAAGCTGTTTCATTTTGTCATCGTTGGGGTTTTGGTTTGGTTTGCTTTTCCTAAAAAATTATACAAACAAACAAAGCCAACCCTCCACAGTGAAAATTAAGGAGCAAACCAGATGACCAAACACAGGTAGGTACTTTTGACAGGAAGTTAAGAATTACATTTTCTAAAGTGTTATTTATAAGAAAATAATCAAGTTCTTACTATAGGTAAGTGAACAAAGGTCTTTTGCTCAATAAAAATACAACGAATGAAGTAACAAATGAATGCTAACCCTGACTGGCGAGTGACAGTCACAATACACACAACTATGAGATGCCCCAGATGCTCACAAGAATCGTTGTGAAGATGGTCAACCTCTGACGGCCTCCCTGGAATCTCCCTAGAGATTCCCATCGAGAGAAATCCCTATCACTGAGACCCTTTCTTCCAGTCGTCTCCACTGGGGAAGTGGGCTGTGCAGATAACTCAACAGAAGCAAGAACTAAAGGAAGACAAAAATGAATTCCAGTATTTTCTCCAAGTGTAAGGGAAAAAGACCTGAAAAAAACCCCAATGATCGATGGAATAGGAAAGGAAGGAAATTCTGGCACTCCAACATAAAGGAATACAAGGTCATGATTATTATCACAATTATGAGGACCACATCGAACTATAAGATAGATTTATTATAAAATATCAAATGTAGAAGAATATGCGATCCTATTTCTGCTATGACTGCTGTGATATCAGTGTAAAATCATATGTGCCTATGATCGGGGATGGAAAGGAAGAGAGAATGAAAGCAGTTCATCTTGGTGAGGTCACAAATGACCTTTCTCCTTGCTTAAACATATAAAAAATATATATATTGTTTTGAATATATATATATTGTGAAAAAATATATATATATAGTGAAAAAATATATATTGTGTCTTATTTTTATATTATTTATTTATTTTTTATTAGAGATTTTTTTT
>LNAC01000239.1:2654069-2667062 GCA_002007465.1 Ailurus styani | reverse complement strand
CAGAAAAGCAAAAAAGCGGTTAGTTATCCTATCTACCTTCTAGGGGAAGGGTCTTTCACTGTTCTTTTAAGCCACCCAGTTTGTGGCACTATTAGAGCAGCCCTTAGGAAAACAATGCAACTGATTTTAAGTATGTTGCCAAAAAAAAAAGTATTATCTTTCTTGTTGTCAGTTTCACTGGAATTCTAGGTTGGATTTATTTTTTCTTAGTCTTCTTAGTGACTTCAGATGTGTATGTTTGTGTATTTTATCAATATGGAACAATATCACTCATTATATGGATACAAGCTCATCTCCATTCTCTCCATTCTCCTTCTGGGACTCTAAGTAGATTTAAATTAGGAAACTGCCTTTTCTATCCTCATGTCTTTAACTTGTCATATTTTCATTTCCTTGTGTCTCTGTGCTGTTTTCTAGGTAGAGATGTGTGGCATCTCATTGTCGCTCATTAGCCATTGTCTCTCTGTTTTAAAAATAGAACTTAATTTTGATGGGTCCATGACCATCCACAATAAAAGTTGTATTTCCAGTTTGCCCTTGAGCAAAGAATGACTATGTAGTGAGCTTTTGCCATGGGATATAAACAGAGGTGGTGTGCACAATATTTAGGAAGTTTTCTGTTTGGCTATTTGTGCATCTTCTTTGAAGAAATATCTGTTTGCATTTTGTACCCATTTTTTTAATGGGGTCGCCTTTTTATTATTGAATTTTAAGAGTTATTTATATATTCTAGATAATACTAGATATACGGTTTGCAAAATTATTTCCCATTCTATACACTGGCTTTTCACTTTCCTGACAGTGTCTGAGTTAGTCTCCTAGGGTTGCCATTACAAAATACCACAGACTGGATATAACCTCATTTAACCTTTATCACCTTTTAAAAGGCCCTGTCCCCAAATACAGCCACATTGTGAGTTAAGACTTCCACATATAAATATTAGGAGAACACAGTTCACTCCAAAACACTCAGCCTTCTGGGTACACAAAGTTTATATACTTCTCACATGCAAAATACATTCACCTCAATCCTGAATTCTTAACCCATTCCAGAATCAACTCTACGTCTAAAGCTTCATCTAAATATCATCTAAATCAGGTATGGATGAGACTTGAAATATGATTGATCCTGAGGTAAATTCTTCTTTCAGCTGTGAGCCTGTGAAACAGAAATTCTGTGCTTCTAAGATACAATGGTAAGACAGGCATGGATAGACATTCCCATTTTAAAAGAGACATCAGAAAGAAGGGGAGGGAAGGGTGGATCCAAAGGAAGTCCAAAACTTAGCAAGCAAATTCCATTAGATTTTAAGGCTCAAGTGTAATCTTTTCTGTCTCAGTACTTTGTCCTCTGGGGCTACGGGGGAGGCAGCATCATCCTCTTGGTCCTGGGCAGTAGCTTTTTTCCTGAGGGACTGGTTGGTAGCAGCCTAACCCACTAAAACTGAAGATACAGCTTTGCCCCCCCACCCCCACCCCTCCAGACCTGTATCCTCTGGGCTCATGGTAGGAGTGAGAGTTCTGCTGATCTTTGAATAGCTTTGGTGCTATTCCTTCCTTTGCTTGAAGGATAATGGGGACTGGCAGCCAGAGAGCTCTATTTTTTTATCCTGTAGAATCCCAGAAGTCCAACAGGATTCTTTTATTTTGTTGACTCTGTCCCCCATTACTGCAAGCTGGCAGTGTTTCTGCTGGTATAATCCCATCTCTATTCCTGATACTTCTGAGATGGCTGATTGAATCCATGAGTCACACTGTCAGGAGGAAGAATTCTCTCTGCCTTCAAGGTCCTTCTAGCTGGACTATGAATCAAATTGATATAAGACAGATTAACAAGAGAAAATCAAATTTAGTAACATATATACAGGGAATCCACACAGACATTGAAATTCCAAAGACAGTCAGGCAACATGATGCTTATATGAGCTAAAGAGAGGGTATCTGAGGATACAAAGGGGAGAAAGACCATTAGCAGGAAGGCGAAAGATGTTTAGAAAACCAAGGTTACCTTATTATGTAGATAAGTTTCCTAGGTAAAGAGGAATCTCTATTAATAGCTCTCTTCCTGGTACAAAGAGGCAGTTGAGGGGGAGGTAAAAGCTTTTTCTGAATCTGCTGGGTTTTAATTTTTTTTAATTCAAAGTAATGTTCATGCCAAAGTGGGCCACCTTGGGGCAGCCTGCCCTTGGACCCTACAGCACCCATGATTTCTTTACCAGATGATTTTCCAACCATACCTTTGGTGTGCTTTGTAGAATAAGCCTTTTCTTTTTTTGTAATATGGATAGTCACTGGGTACTGCCCCCGGTTCCAACATGTGGGAGGGGGCTGGGTTTCCCCACATTACCAAGGAGCAGTTCTCCAGACACCAGCTGCATGTCTTATAATTCAACTCAATTCTGACAGTATCTACACAGAGATAGTATCAGATCCCACAGGTTAAGGGCTTGGCCCCACAGGAGTGCTGTCATCCCACTATCTTTCCTGCTCCTTCATATGCCAGAAGCAAGTCTATGTTATTACCTGTGTCCCTGGCCAACTGGCTACAGATCAGAGGTTCCAATGATCCCCTCCAACTCAGGTTGCCATCTACAAGTTCAGATTATTACCTGTACTTCTGACCAGTTGGTTATAAGTCAGAGGTTCCCAGGACCCCCTCCTTAGGATTGATTAACTTCCTAGAGTGGCTTACAGAACTCAGAGACACATCTTTCTTAGTGGTTCTTGCTTTCTTACTGGTTTATTATAAAAAGATAGAACTCAGGAACAGCCAGATGGGAGAGAGGCATCGGTCACGGTATGGTGAAAGGATGCAGAGAACCCATGCCCTCTCCAGGCGCATCACTTAACCCACACCTCCACGTGTTCACCATCCCAGAAGCTCCCCAAATCCCATCCTTTTGGGGTTTTGATGGAAGCTTGATTACATAGGCAAGATTGATTAAATCAGTGGCCATTGGTAATTGATTCAAACTCCAGCCCCTCTCCCTTCCCAAGAGTTGGGGGTGGGGAAGGGACTGAAAGTTCCAAACCTCTATTCCTGCTTGGTTCCCCTGGCAACCAGCCCCCATCCTTAGATGCTTTCCAAAAGTCACTTTACTAACATAAGTCCAGTTGTGGAAAAGGTCTTGTTACAAGATAGCTATTTCACCTATGTCACCAAATATCATGACAAAAGATGTTCCCATTGCTTTTATTGCTCAGGAAATTCCAAGGGTTTTGGGACCTGTGAGCCAGGAACAGTGGACAAAGACCAAATAAATATATTTGAGAAATATATTTGGTCATCTGAGTGACCAAATATAAATCATAATATCACAGATGGGCTAAGAACTTACCAAATCTTCAAATTCTGGTTCCCTTTCGCTTAATAATTCCTTCAATTTATCTCTCTTCTCCTGCATTTTGCTATAAGCAGTAAGAAGAAATCAGGCTGTACTTTCAGAACTTTGCTTAGAAATATTCAACTTTATTACTTTTACATTATTTTTACATTACTTTTACATTATTTTTTTATTACTGGAATTCTACATTCCAGGGGTGCCTCGGTGGCTCCGTCAGTTAAGCATCTGCCTTCGGCTCAGGTCATGATCCCAGGGTCCTGGGATCGAGTCCTTCATCAGGCTCCTTGCTCAGTGGGAGCCTTCTTCTCCCTCTCCCTCTGCCCCTCACCTTGCTTGTGCTTTCTCCCTCTCTCTCTCAAATAAATAAAATCTTAAAAAAAATGCTACTTTCCACAAAATACGAGAAAACAATTTGGCCAGTTTCTTTGCCATTTGATAATGGCAAATTTGATAACTGACCTTTCAAATGCCAGTTGATAACTGGCCTTTCCACCAGTTTTCAGCAACATGCTCATTTCTGTCCCAGAGCTCACCAGAATCGCCTTTGAAACCAACAGTCTCTCTTTGTACCAGACTTTGTACCAACAGTCTCTCTTCAAGGCATGCTAGGCTTTTTCTAACATGCACCTCAAGACTCTTACAGCCTCTAATCATAATCCAATTCCAAAGCTACTTCCACATTTTTTAGGTATTTGTTGCAACAACATCTCACTTCTTAGTATCAAAATCTGTATTAGTTTGGTAGGTAGGGATACATTAACAAAATATCATGGCTTAAACAACAAAAATTTACTTTTCACAGTTCTGGAGGCTGGGTATCCAAGGTCAGATTTGGCCAGCTTGCAAATGGCCATCTTCAGGTTGTGTCCTCATGTGGTCTTTTCTCTGTGCATATTCCGCAAGTGTCTCTTCCTCTTCCTACAAGGATACCAGTCCCATTGGGTTAGGGTTCCACTCTTACAACCTCATTTACATTTAATTACCTTTTTGAAGGCCTCTCTCCAAGTATGTTGAGGGTTTGGGAAAGGGTGAGGAACTTTGGAGAAACACAATTCAGTCCAAACTAGTGTACTTGAAGTATAAGAGATAATTTTTTTTACTGTGGTAAATATATACAACATAAAAGTTACCATTTTAACCATTTTTAAATGTACAGTTGTATGGCATGAAGGACATTCACACTGATATGCAATCATCACCACCATCATCTCCAGAACTTCATCTTCCCAAACTGAAGTTTGGGAAGTACTAAACACTAACTCTGTGTTCTCCCTCCCCCAAGCCCCTGGAAAGCCCCCTTTTACTTTCTGACTCTATGAATTCGACTAATCTAGTTATCTCATATAGATAGAATTGTACAATATACAGTCCTTCTGTGATTGCATTATTTCACTTGGCATCATGTCTCCAAGATTCATCCTTGTTGTAACACGTTCAGGATTTCCTTCTTTTTTAAAGCTGAGTAATACAAAAGTTTTCCATTTTGGTGAAGTCCAGTTTTTTAATTTTTTTTCTTTTGTCACTTGTATGTTTGGTTTCATAGCTAAAAAGCTATAATCCAAGGTCACACAGATTTATACCTATGTTTTCTCTAAGAGTATTATAGTTTTAACTATTTATATTTAGGTCTATGGTCCATTTTGAATTAATTTTTGTAAATGTGAGGTAGGGGGTCAGTTTCATTTTTTTGTATTTGGATATACAATTGTTACAGCACCCTTTGTTAAAAAGACCATTCCTTTCCCATTGAATTACCTTGACATTGTTGTTGAAAATTAATTGTTCATAAATATATGGGTTATTTCTGAACATTTAAGTCTGTTTCAGTGATAGATATGTTTATTACTTTTCTAAGTATTATACTATCTAGATCACTGTAGTTTTGTAGTCAGTTTTGAAATCAAGAAGAATGAGTATTTTCCTTTTTTTTTTGAGGATTATTTTGGCTATCCTGTGTCCTTACATTTCCATGTGAGTGACACAGCTTGTCAATTTTTGGGAAAAAAAAAGCAGCTGAGATTTTAATAGGATTGCATAGCATCTGCAGAAAAAAATAGGGGAGTCTTGACCAACTATGTAGATTGATGATGATTTAGCTTACTTATAAACCTTGTATCTTGTGCCTTCCTACCCTCTCAGTATAGACTAATAATTACTTGCTTCTCCATTAGTTACTTTTCCTACTTCTAAAGTACTAGGAAGTACTTTCCTATTTCCTAAAAACAATACATTTTAATAACCAGAAAAGTTCTGCCAATAATAAACATAATCTTTTGAATGCTTTTAGTTTTACTTCTACCTTTTTTCCTCTCTGTGGTCCATGTCTTAAACTGTTTACTGTATTTTTTCCTTTATATTGCCAACAATGGCATAAATTGTGCCACTTACAAACTATGCTTTAATGATAGCAAGATTATTTATAATTTATTAGTATGTTGGGTCTAAAAGTTGAACACCAGAAAATAGTGTTTTCTAAGCTTTCTATCATACTAATTAGTTGTTCAGTTGAATTCTTTCTTATTCATATTTCTCTTCTAGAGCTCCTATCTTTCTATTCCAATCTAGTCTGGAGTTCTTGGTACTTCCCTGAATTTGATCCTGTAATCCTTGAATATGATATTGTCAAATACCCTATTTTCTATCTCATTTTGCTTGAGTACATCTTCAACTAACTCTAGTTAAAAAGGGTATTTGAGGGGTGCCTGTGTGGCTCAGTCAGTTAAGCTTCTTCCTTCGGTTCAGATCATGATCTCAGGGTCCTGGGATTGAACCTCCCAAGGCTCCCTGATCAGTGGGGAATCTGCTTTTCCCTCTTGCCTCTGCTGCTCCCCCTGCATGTGTTCCCTCTCTCTGTTCCTCTCTTTGTGAAATAGATATGGGGTCCAGGCACTCCTAATTTTGGCTATTTCTTCCTTCCTTCCTTCCTTCCTTCCTTCTTTCCTTCCTTCCTTCCTTTTTAAAGATTATTTATTTATTTATTTGACAGAGAGAGATACAGTGAAAGAGGGAACACCAGCAGGGGGAGTGGGAGAGGGAGAAGCAGGCTTTCCTGCAGAGCAGGGAGCCCAATGCGGGGCTGGATCCCAGAACCCTGGGATCATGACCTGAGCCCAAGGCAGATGCTTAACGACTGAGCCACCCAGGTACCCTGGCAATTTCTTATTTATGATTTCAAGACTTATTTTTTATTCTTGGACTGTTACTTCATCTGAGTATACAGAGTATATTATTCTTGTTTCGTAGGTGTAATAAAAGTCCATGAGCATACTCATTATTATTTTTTAAGTTCTCTGAAGTTCCTCTATTTCCTCGATGGCCACATTTTTTGTTTAACTTTCTCCCCTCTCTCTAAATTGGAGACTTCTTTTAAATAGCTAATAATCTAATCCTTGGTTGTCTGTTCATGTTTAAGATGAAGTAATTGGAATTCTGATTAGGAATCTTGTGAACTTGGGAGGGTTTTGCCAACTTGCACAACTTCACTCAAGGGTGAGTGGGTAGAAACCAGATATTGTGCCAGAGTGAAGACTGTTTCACTCTTAGTCATTATATGCTCAAACAGCAGCCCAACTCCTCCAGGAGATTATGAGAACTCTTGATTTTTAGCCTGGGATAAATGCCCATATACTGTATCTGAGATAAGAAAGGGTTCTTCTGTTCTATATCGAGGTCTTTATTTCACCTCCCTGTTGGCCTCAGCACCTCCTGCACATATTCCACATTATGGTTTCTTTCATTTTGTTTGGTCAGACTGTACTCATTTTGTGTGTAAATTACTATATAAATATATACATATAGATATATATGTTTTGGTGGTCTCATTTTCTATTATGAATGGGTTTTGTATCATTTTTAAAATTCAATTATTAGCATTTTAATGGGATCTCAGGAAGAAGAGGTAATGAATGCATGTGCTTAGTTAGCCAGATTTTAAAAATTTTATTTTAAATTTATTTTTATTATATTTTTAAAGATTTTATTTATTTGAGGCGGGGGAGAGAGAGCGCGCACACATGTGCACGATAGCAGAGGGAAGGAGAAGCAGGGCCCCCGCTGGGCACGGAGCCCGATATGGGACTTGATCCCAGGACCCTGGGATCATGACCTGAGCTGAAGGCAGATGCTTAACCGACTGAGCCACCCAGGTACCCCCAGCTTTTTTTCTTTTTTTTTTCTTTTTTGGTAGTTGAAGGACAGTTGACAACCAATGTTATATTAGTTTAAAAATTATGGAATGCTTCATTAATTTGTGTGTCATCCTTGCACAGGAGCTATGCGGATCATCTATCATTCCAATTTTAGTATATGTGCTGCCCAAGAGTGCACTCAGCTGGCTTTAATAAAAAAGTACTAAATGTAAGTTAAAACAAAACAAAACAAAACATCTGGGGCAGAGTAGGAAATGAGAAAAAACGACCAGTGGAAGGGCAAAAAAAGAAAAAAAAAACCCCCCAAAACAACCCCCAAACACAAAAAAAGAACTACCACAATTCTCAGTCTGTGATATTGATAGTACCCTGTGTATGTATAACCTAGGTCTTAACATAGTAACTCTCCAGATCCACACATTTTAGCGACATAGCAGATCTCAGACATCGAGTTCACACCCCATTTTACAGTTAAGAAAAGTGGGACCCAGAAATAAAGTGATTTTCCCAAGGTCATTCAAACAGAGTGGCAGAATGGAAACTAGGGTATGACTTCCACTTTTTTTTTTTTTAACCTCCCCACACTGCTGGGGAGTAACAGGATGAGCAGATCAGCAGTTACATGAGAAAAATCTTGAAAAACAGTCGAAGAAGGATGGCTTTTTTGGGGTAAAAAGCCAGATGTCTAAAAAAAAGAAGTATTTTAGGATGCTTCTTTGGCAGCTATACGATCTTCTTTGGCAGCACAGTCCAACAATTGGTAGGCATATGTTGAATGTACTGAAGGGGGCGACTGTACAGCAGGATGGGGAACTGCAATAATCCAAGTGCGTGGTGATCTGGGAGAGAACAGAGTCTGGGCAGGATGTAACAGAATTTGGTGAATGAATGAATGTGACTACTGAGGAGAGAAGGGAAAATGTTAGTGCGATTATGAAGGAGTGTAAATTGGTTAATTGTGGTGGAGAATAAAGGGGTAAAATGATGACTCGACCCCTTTTAAGGGCATTTTAAATGATCTGATTCAGCCTTAAAGACTGGGGCAAATATATATCACATCACTCCTACTTTGTTAGGGATAGTTTACCTACATTCGTAAATTAATGGATGCAGCCGCCCTCTTTGCATGACTCCGACGAAAGAAAAACTGACGGCAATTCAGTACAAGAAAGCAGGGTTTCCTGAAATAAGGTATCACTTGCTTAGTAGACTCGCCTAGCCGTTGTGAAGATCAAATAAGACAGCGTAGCACCGCATTTGGCACGTCGCAGGAGCTGAACGTGCATCTTAAATTCCGCCCACGCTCTCCTCTCCCGCCGGGCTCCTACACAAAAACCACATACGCCGGCGTGGGTCTTCGGCGACGCCTAAGTCCTTTCCCTAAGGTCGAGTGCACAGCCCCGCGGCCACATTCGCAAAAACTAAGGGTGGGGGAAAAATCCAATTTCCCTCGGACAAAGGGTTCCCACCGCGGCCTTGGGAGCGCAGCCCGGAATGTATGACGCTCCTAGCGCTACCCTCGACAGCGGTGCCGGTCCTGGGGCTTGTGTAACGGGCTCCGCCGCGGAGGGGGTGGGGCGACTCCAAGGTTTGGGAAAGCGACGATTCCGCTCTTCGGGCCTGGCCGGTCCACTTCCTACGGCAAGCAGAAGGAGACAAACGCCGCCTTGCCTCGCTCCCACCTACCGCCTCTTCCCGGAGCGGGCTCCGGCTCTGCCTTCCCGTGGCCGCAGGGGCCGCGCGTGGGGGGTGTGGACGCCCCGCGCCCGTGGCTCTGCTGGGGCGCGCAATCGCCGCCAGAACCTTGAGTCACCCCACTCCCAGCTCCTGACCCGCCTTCCTCTGGAAGGCGCCGGAGGCCCGCGGTCAGCCAAGTCGCACTCCCAGGAGGGTGCGGGCAGGCTAGGTGGCCCGGACGCGAGGAGGCGGAGCTCGCGGTGTCTCGCGGCCCGGGGCGGGGCTAGGTGTCTCGCGCAGGGGGCGGGGCGCAGTGACGTCGGCGGGCGCTGGGGCCGTACTGTGGCTGTGGTGGTGGTGGCGGCGGCGGTGGCAGCGGCGGCAGTGGCGGCGGCGGCGGTGGCGGCGCCCGGGCGGCAGCAGCAGCAGCAACAGCGGCAGCCCTGAGGAGGGTGAGACGGCCGCCGTGGCGGCAGCTCGGAAGTCGGGCGGGACCGAGAGCTTCCCGCCTGCCGCTGGCGCTGAGGCTTTTTTTGCCTTTTCTTAGCCTGCTTCTTCCTCACGGCCCTGGCTAGGGCTGGGCAGCGCGCCCCCGGGGAGGGGCGGAGCTGTAGGTGAGGCTTCAGGACCCCTCCCCCTCCTCTCCCTACCGGGGGGATGGGAAAGTCCGGGGAGGGGCGGACCCCACCCCAGCCCCCCGCGGGCTCCACCCCACCGAGCTCCAGGATTGGGCGGGAGCTGAGGCGATAGATGTGGGGAGCCCGAGGTGGGAGATGGGAGACAGGGGTTCTGGCGCTTGGAGAGCGGAGGGTTTGAGGCGTGATGTTGCGGGCGAGGTAGTGGCGAGATGGAGAAATTGGGGAGCCATGAGGAGGCTGGGGTGCGGTCAGGGTGGACCTGTGTGTTTAGGCGACTGATGTAAAATGTTGAAAGAAATGAGGATTTTTTTTTTCCTTCTGTGAAATAGTAAGATAGGAGATGAAGGGTTGTGTTTCAAAAGGAAGGTGAGCTGTGGATGTTGCCTTTGAGGCAGTTGGAGAAGCTATTGCACTAGATCTCACATTTCTACTTTAGGGTTTGGTTATTATTTTTCCTCTTGGCGGGGTGAGTCGGGAGGGAAGAGAATCCCTCTCCTTTTGGCGCAGGTGGGTACATGGTGAGTGAGGGTGGCTGGGTTTAAAGTTTTACACCCTTCAAGAAGAGTGAGATCTTGGATTAAGACAACTTCATTCTGGCAGCAGCATAAGGGAATAGGTCCCATTACACCTAGTTCCTTAAAGGTGTTATCTTCCAGTCTTTCTCTGTGCCTGAAAGATCTCTTTATATCATCTCACTTATAAGCTTTTTCCTGTCCCCTTAAGAGAAGGCCTGGAGATATAAAATCTTTAAAAAAAAAAAAAAAAAGAGAAGGCCTGGAGATCAGGTGGTTGCTTTGGAAGACACGTTTCTGAGTAATAGTTGCAGGTGGTTGTGGTTGACTGCTTTGGATGGATAATTTGAACAGTTCTGTTGGAGCTAATTATATGAAAAATGCTTAAATGTTTTAAAGCGCAGCTGTCTTTTACAGCTCGTTTTTCAACAGACTTTGACATTTAGACATTTTGTGTTCAACACAATTATTGGGGATTATTTTTTTTCTCAATTGCAGATGTTGTTATTAGACACTTTAAAAATGAAGTGGAATAATTTTTTTTCGGGAGGTCCCTCATATTTGAGAAATGTTCTTGGAGTCAAGTGCTTTTAAAATGCTTTTTTTTTTTTAAGATTTTATTTATTTATTTGACAGAGACAGAGGGAGAGGGAACACAAGCAGGGGGAGTGGGAGAGGGAGAAGCAGGCTTCCTGCTGAGCAGGGAGCTCATGTGGAGCTCCATCCCAGGACCCCAGGATCATGACCTCGGCTGAAGGCAGATGCTTAACAACTGAGCCACCCAGGCGCCCCTAAAATGCTCTTGAATAACATTTTGGGGACATGTATCTTACTTCATAGGGAGATACATGTTACTAAGAGTACACAGTATTCAGTATTCTTCACATCAGTGTTTCACAACTTTATACATTAAATCAGAATCTTTTGATTCCTGCTCCCTATTAGGTTACAGTATTCACTGACCTTACTTATCAGTTAGTGTCATTTAAGCCATTTCTTGCTCAGAAAACAGGTCCTGTGATGGACATGTATTATGTAATGGATGGAAGTAGTCATGACTCTCAATAATTCATTTGTGGAGGAAGAGAAACCATCACGAAATGGAATTTAAGCAGTGACTTTCCCAAGGCTTACTCAATTTATTTGGGAACATAGCCAGAGAAGTGCTTTCCTGTAACTCAAGAGAGAAATACAGATGTGAGTGTCAGTAGTTGCAGATCATTGCCTTTTTTAACATACCTAATTAATGAGCAGACTGTGATCTTCTAGAAAATATTTCTGCTTCAGACTTATAGGCAACAGATGATACGATAGCTATTAAGTGAGAAAGGGTGTGTCCAATTTGTAATTCTAAAAGATTCAATTAAATGTATTCAAACAGATCAAATTAGAAGTTGGTACATGAATACTTTTGATTTGGATAACTTAGAAGGAAAAATGACAATTCACGTATCTAGTTTTGGCTTTTAAATTACACTTCGATTTAATTGGGTACGAATGAGGACAAATGTGAACTCAGATATCAGGTGAAACTTTGTATGTATATTGCTAAAATTACATTTGCATGGCTGACAGTGGGATGTGATTCTTTGTGGGAATGAAATCATGGGATTTGGGGGAAAGTATAAGGTAGAGGGGGTCTGTTTCTCTTTAGAATTTCTTATGGCTAAAAAAAATACTGCATTTCATTTTTCAAGAAATGTCACTTGCTAGTCATTACTGTGATGTTCTTGTTGAATTTACTGAGCTTGCCCCTCCCCTATCCTCCCATTACTAAAGTCAGGTAAGTATGTCAGTCTGTTAATTCAATATTAGTACTGGAAGCAAGATAAAAGTGAAGGTTCTTAGAGCAACAACTGCTTTTCTGTTTTATACCATATCAAAACATCAATGGAAGAAGACCAGGGAATGAAGTATTTTGGTTAACGAATAATCAGTACATTATCAGTTTTCAGATGAATATAATGAAGTAAACAGCATACAGGTTATATAGAATATTATTTCTATAGCTCTTCATTATCTGAGCCTTGGGGGCGCTGATTCATTCAATGGTTATTTATTAGTATGGTTCTGGGTACTTTTTCAGCCACTGGGGATACAGTAGTGAACAAAATTGACAAAAATCCTTGCCTTCATGAAACTTACCTTCCAAATACCTTTTGGAGAGATGAAGAGAAACCTGAAAAAAAATTAATAAAAGGTCATTGGGTTAGGAAAACCAGGAGAGTGTGATGTACTAGTAGTGAAGGAAAGGACGTTTTTAAGGAGAAGGGAATGATCAAGTGTGTCATTGTTTGAAGATGTGTCAGAGTGTTGGGTAAGGAGGAATTTTGCATGGTTATAATGTCTAATAACGGAAATATGAGTAAATGCTTTTTAGTGTGAGATGAAATAGATGTAAGAATTTGTCAGCTTTTTACTTCCCTGGATTTTTTTTTTTTTTAAGATTTTATTTATTTATTTTACAGAGGGAGAGAGATCACAAGGAGGCAGAGAGGCAGGCAGAGAGAAAGGAGGAAGCAGACTCCCCGCCGAGCAGGGAGCCCAATGCAGGGCTCGATCCCAGGACCATGAGATCATGACCTGAGCCGAAGGCAGAGGCTTTAACCCACTGAGCCACCCAGGCGCCCCAAAACTTTAATATATGTTTAAAAAAAAAATCCAGGGCGCCTGG